>RJWM01030932.1:0-22974 GCA_004363535.1 Dasyprocta punctata
TTTCCCTTTTTTTTGGTAAGGTTGGATAAGGGTTTGTCTATTTTATTTATTTTTGTGAAGAACCAATTCTTTGATTCATTGATTCTTTGTACTGCTTTTCTAGTCCTAATTTCAGTGATATCTGCTCTTATAACTATCATTCATTCCTTGTACTAATTTTGAATTTAGATCTTTGTTGTTTTCCTAGGATCATAAGGTGTATATCATTACCATTTGGTTATTTATCTAGGTTTACTCTGGCTTTTGTTTTGGGGCATAGGCATTCACAGATATGAAATTTCCTTGTAGCACTGCTTTCATTTGGTCCCATAAGTTTGATTAATATTATACTTGCACACATCATCTTGTAAGAAATCTTATGCATGGCACAATTTTGATTGCTCTTTATTTACTTCAGTATGCTTTACTGGCTAGTGTGTGTTCTGTTTGGGAGAAAGTTCTGTGTGCTGCTGAAAAGCCTACATATTCTGTTTTTGGGTGGAACACTGTAGATATCTTAATATTATCTTCTTAAGTAAAATTTTAAATACATTTGCAAACAAACTTAATTAAAGTAACTCTTATGTGAAATATCGAAAATTTGAACATACAAAAGTCTATGTAGAAAATGTAGGCTGATTGTCAGAAAGGAGTCTGTCTTTATTCCTACTATCTTGCTAAAACTTTTTAACATTTAATTCACTGCTGTTCAATAGAACTTACTGCTGTAATGAAAATTTTCAGTATCCATGCCATTCAGTATGGGGCTCATGAACATTTGAAAGGTGGTTAATGTGAGTGAAAAACTGAATTTTACTTTTATTTTTATTCATTGAAATTGAATGATTATAATTAAACTATTAGCTCCTAAATTGGATAGCAGAAAATTAATTATTCACTGTACAGCCAGCTATTTATTCTTCTGTATGCTTGGCTTTTGTTAATCATTATTCTTGATAGAACTTCAAGGAATAGTAGTATTTTGACACCATCTTACATTTGACTGACAGTGTAAACTTGTTTCACTTGTTAATATTGCATTCCTCCAGGATAGCTGTCAGTTTGCTTAGAGAGAATCATGTTTATTTTAAGTGACATTTGTATTCTCAGTAGAAAAAAGTATTTTTTTCTAAAAACTTAACTAATTTTTCTGCTTTTACTTTTTTGTTTTGTTTTATTTTGGTACCAGAGTTCAAACTCATGCCCTCACATTTGCCAGGCAGGCATTTACCCTGCCGAGCTAAATCTCCAGCCCCTCTACTTTCTATAAGCCATTAGTAATGAAAAACTCGTATTCAGTTTTAGCTCCTGTTGTATAAGTAATGACATTACTTTTCCTTGTCCATGAAAATAGTGAGCTCTGAATATGAATTGCAAGTAACAAGTTTGCAGTTAAGAACATCTGTACGGTTAAGTAGAATGCTGTGTTTCCACTCATCCTGGGTGATTTCTCAGAGGTTTTATAGGAGCAAACATATTCATCAGTGTCAGGAGAGTGGAATGAATTTATCAAATAGGAACTTCATTATCATTTGTACTTGGTTGTTTGTTAAACCACTGTTTACTATTTAACCTCTATCATCCTTCTTTAGGGCTTTGGTCTTTGTTTATTAAAAGAGATTACAAGTTCATAGACTGATCATTCCCCCGCCCCCTGCCCCGAAGATTGTCTTTGAAGGTGTTATTTTGAGTCAGAGAAGTTTTATTGGGCTTGGTCAGCTGTGGGTCTATGCCTGTGGACAGAATCACTCCAGACAACTTTGTTCCATGGATGAATTCACTTGTGCCAGTGGCCAGTGCATTGCCCAAGAATCTGTCTGTGACTCCCAGCAAGACTGCTCTGATGCAAGCGATGAAGACCCATCAACTTGCTGTAAGTGAACTGATAGCTTACTTGCTTACCTGCCTTATTTCATGACTGCCGGATTTAAGACAGCCTTTGTTTCTGTGGTTAATTTCTGTAAAATAAGGTAAATGAATATTTTCACTCCTAAATGAGTAGCGTTATTCCTTTGCTACTCTTCATGGCATTTTAATATTTTGGTGTTTATCTTTAAGATTGCAAACACGAGGCTCTGTATTTGTTCCACAACTGAATAGCGCTAGCGTTTTATTTGTGTGCAGAAATGTATATGCATTTTGTTACAGAATAAAATGGAGGTGACAGGGAATCTCCTTGTCCTTCCTTTTAGAGAAATATATTATGGATTTCTAACCTTTATTAAATATATGGTTTTTCTCCCATTCCTAACCAATTATCTTGAAAGTCATGGAGAGAAGTAAGGAGGAAGAGGGCTGCCATTACCTCCGTGCAGCCAGGATGAGAGTAGAGGTCACCTCAGCTGCCACTGGCGGTCATGAGGGCAAACATGGCCCAACTCTTGCTTTCAAGCCTCTTATAGAGAGTCTGTGATGGAAGAATGACGAAAAATTCCATTGCTGTTTAAACCTGGTCATGTATTAAAGAAAGTGAAATTTAATTTACAATCACCACTATGGTTCTCATAGAAGGTAACTTAGCAACTAAGGTTCTTGTGTCTTTTTAGAAGCTACAAATTCCAGCTAAATGATTCCATTTCGTATATCATAAATAAGGGGATTTTAAACACTATTAAAATTTTGACATTTCATTGCTGTGTTTTAACATGAAACACTAAGATAGTGAAAATTTTGTTGAATGGTAGGAAATATTGCAATAAGATAAAAGTTAGCTTCTTAATGGAAAGATCTTTGTATAACATGCTTTTCTTGATGGGTGATTGTGGATTTTATTAAGAGTGATGAAGAGAGACCCTGGGAGAAGGAAATGAGAAAAACAAGGGAGAAATCCCCTGATGGCCTGATTGTGAACAGTAATTCAGTTAATTTCTCAGACTCTTAGCTTTAAGCCAAATAATCTGATAAACAACAGAATCTCAGTGGAGTTTTCAGGTTGTGCTCCTCTTCATTAAAAAAAGAATAATGTAAACCTTTTTTCTCTGTTGTATGTCAGATTCCTTTCTATTCTTTATATAAATTATTTGCACAGACTTTGGTCCATTTCTTTTTGGAACATTCATCTTTCTAACAGCTTCTATTAGTCTTACTTCCAGTAACTGAAAAATATATTTCTTTTCCATTCTACATTTATAGCTTAGTTTCTTTGTTCCTATTTTTCCCTGAAATAAGTGATTAATTTGCTCTCATTTTAATATATTTTATTAACTGAATTTTTTCATAGACTATTACTAAATATTTCAGCACTTAATTTTGGATGTATTTTCCCACTTTTCTGTTTTAAAGTTTCACTGTTTACTTATCTGACATTTTTGTAATACAACTGATGTTAATACATTGGGCTGTTTCCTTTGGGTTATAGAGAAAGATAGGTGTGCTTATCAAAAAATAGTTTTACATGATAATCTTTTGAATTTTCCAAGCATCTCATGCCCAGTGAAAACTTGTCCTATTTGTTTGATTGATATTAGGGGTCATGACATAAAACTGTAGCCCATAAGCCATATTACACACCCGTGCTGTGTGCACTGGTGGGTTGTTACATTGCGATGCCCAAATGACTTTCATGTAAATATTTGTATGGTGATTTTTTGCCATAGAGAATTTATTTTTATAAATAAATCGATATAATTATTAAAATTCCTATACATTTACACTATTTTCTGCACTGAAGTATTTAATATCTTTATGCATACAAATGGATGCTTGTATTCTTATAGTAGGAGAGACTTTCCTTTAGAACTTAAAACATTTTAAATTCACTTTTAAATTCATGCTTTACACACACAAACTTGTACTCCAAAGGGTTGTTTTTATTTTAATAAATAAAGCTTACAGATTGATGATGCACAAGCAAAATGCCTTTGTATCTTCTTTTCACTCTACTTTAGAATGAATCTCTAGGAAAGGATGCATGCAGGTTGAATAGCTTCAGGAATACTGATCATATGCTGGGGGCATAGGAAATATTAATGTGTAAGTATTGTCAGCTGGTATTCTTTAGTCAGTGTGGTTTTCTGAAGGGGACCATCTTCACTCAGCTGCTTTCATTACCAGATTGTCCTGCAACAAATGTAGTCACTGAGTATCCAGTGGCTTTTTGAGAGAGGTAATTGTAAAGTGTTGGTGGGGTCTGCTGCTCTTTCGCTTCTGTCATGGACCCTGAGGACTCCGGCAGCAGCAATGTCAGGGAACTGGTTCAAAAACCAGAAGCTGAGGCTCTAGTCCAGCCCGACAGAACTGAAAGCTGCAGTGTGTCAGGGTCCCAGGTGACTCATCTGCATGTTAAACTTGGAGAACCACTGTGCCAAAGAGGCTCCAGAAATGAGGAAAACTGAGGGAAAAAACAGATGGCAAATAAAAAAGAATTGACATAAAAACTAAAGACAAACTACTCAGAGGCCTCTCAAGATAGAAGCCAGAACTCTCATTACTTCATCATGCCCTAGGAGAATCGTGATAATACAGAGAACTAGATTTTTAACTCTCATTAACACAGTCCTGTATAAAATAGGGACAGTGAAGACTCAAACTGATCAGTTTTCTCATGTTTACTGCGACGTTATTCACAGTAGCCAAGATCTGATAGCAGTTTAAGTCTCTGGCAGTGGATGAATTTGTTAAAAAAGGGGAGCTGTACATGTATTTCATTCTGCAATAAAAAGAAAGGAAAATACTGTGTGCAACAACAAAGAAACACCCGAGGCAGTGTGCTGAATGAAATAAGCCAGACAGAGGAGGACAAATACTGCATGATCACACTGAACTGTGGGATCTAAAAGTAATCCAATTTATAGAAACAGTAGAGGAACGGTCACAAGGGCCTAAGTGCTTGGTATTGGTCAAAGGCAATAAGATGAGTAAGTTCTGAGGAACTGATGTACAGAATAGTGACTGCTGTTATATTGTGGACTTGAAATTTGCTAACAGATTAAATCTTAAGTGCCCTCATCACACACAGCTGACAACAATGAAAGGTGACAGATGTATTAGCTACCTTAATTATCATATATACTTCACAATAGATACACACAGCAAATCATCAGGTTGTATGCCTTAGATAGATACAATCTCATTCATCAATAAACTTGGAAAAAATCAGTAAAATAGGGGCAGCCCACTTTCTGAGCCCCTTCTATGCCTCTTAGATGCTTTTTCTCTCTCAATAACTTCTTCCTACACTAAAAAATCCCATAAAATATGTGACACACAAAAATGATTTATATCAAAATGATTAAAATATAATATAGGACAAACATATCCAAATGTACACATCAGATAGATAAGCATTTACAAATAAAATGGATCTGATTTTCAGATACATATGTTCCAATATGGATAAATCTTGAATACAAATGAAACATATTAGACAGAGAAGGGCAAATCCTGTATGCATGAGTCCACTGTTATAAGGTGCCAAAACAAGTCAAATTCATAGAGACTTGGAGTGCACTAGGGGTCTTTTGGCTGAAGGAAAGGACCAAGGAGGTGGCTGTTCCATGGGTATGGAGTTTCGATCTGGGAAGGTGAGTAGTTTTGGAGACAGATGGTGGTAAGGGTTTTCCCACAGTGGGAATATAGTTAGTACTGCAGAAACTTCTACTCGAAATGATTAAAAAAGGAAATATTTATAATGCATATTCACCACAATAAAGTGTATGTATTTATATATACTATATATATATATGTATAAAACATTTTCAATAATGACATAGAAAAATGTTTATGAATGATTTTCCACTGTATTCCAAAAGATGTTAGGATGGACACATCTGTGTTGAATCCAAAATAATTTGGGAAATTCTATGTGAGAAAAAATTTTTTATGTAGGCCTTTGTAGAGAATTTAAATGCTAAATTGAAGGGTAAACCTTCAAAAAGGAAGTTAGTACCATATTCAAGAGTGTAAACTATGGACCCTGTGCAGTGCATTTTTGTTGTTGTTGTTTTTTTTTTTTTTGAGACAAGGTCTTGCTCTGTAGTTCAGCCTGGCCTTGAACTTGCAGTGATCCTCCTGCCTCTGCCCCTTGAGTGCTGGGATTACAGGCCTGTGCCCCCACACCTGGCCACAATGCCTTTAATTTTCACCAAAATACCATCTCTAGTAGACTTTTTACATTTAAAAAAATGTTGATTACTGATTCTAAAGGGAAAGTAACCACTATATTCATCAATATGCTTAAAAGTAAAGTGTAGTCATGGTACTTGTGTGTTCTGTAAATTTAAACAAAATATTTATAATTTTATTAAAATTTAATATATTCTCAAGATTAGATGCTTCCCATTCACTACCCACACGTAATTTTTTTCTTATATCATAGGTAATTGAGCTGGAAGATTCATAAATATTTTAATTTTGATGATCCAGAATTTTTTTCAGCTGCCACAGTGAAATACTTCTTCTTGTGCTCATGCAGTAGCACAGTTCCGTATGCAAGAGAAAGCTTTGTCATAGCCGGAAACTATTGCTCTAACTGATGGACTCCAATATAAATTTTACTGAAATTGTACGCAGTGTCATGTCACAAATAGAGGTGATAAAATGTATTTTATAATCATAGAAAGTTAAAAGAAAAGAAGATAGTCAACATGAAAATAACTATGAATTGTATAAATATTGAAATGTAGCTTTAGGATAAAAGTTCAAAGTACTTCATTATCTAGCTGTTTCATCAGTAAAATGTTAATCCTTAAACTTTCTATAGAACACTAAGCATCCTCTGCCCTTTGAAACATGAAAATTAATTTTTAAAATCTCTCACCATGAAAATTGGTGAAACCAGCATAGTCTGGTCACCTCTGTAAAAATCTTGTGGGAATTGCTCAACTATTTTTACCAATGCCATTTATTCTAGCACACTTAAAACAATTCTGTGAAATTGAATATTCTAGAACTTAACTGCTCTATAAAATAGAAGCCAAATTCCAGGTCCCTAAATTGAGGTTTCCCATTAATAATATTTCCCTTGCATAATTCAAAAGGTTTAAACTGAAGTAATAAATGTTGAAGTCAGGAAGATCAAATGCTTACTAGTAACTATTAAATATCTTATCATATTTAATATGTTAAATACTTGTACGTTTTAGAAAAAAACCTGTATGTTTTGATGATTGTCTTGCTTTTCTTTTAACTATTTTGTGAGATTGAGGCTTATATATGGCATGTACTTGGAATGCAGTGGTAAATATCTGTTATTATTGATGATAGCATTATGATCTTACGGAGCTTGTCAAAACGCTGACCAATGATATTTACCCCCTTCTCTGCACTGTTGCAGAAATGCGTCTGCATAAAGAGATGTTCGGAAATTAGGCTTTACATTAATTGTATTAATTTATCATCAACACTAGAATCTGAGAGAGGCTGATTATTATTTTAGGAAAAGGAAATTTAGGGATCAAAACTAATTTCTCAGAAGCACAAATTAAGTTTCTAGAAGTTCTAGTTTATTTCCTGATGCTCAAAATCTGCTGTTTTCCTCAATAATTTGGTATCAAAACTGGGAAAACTGTTTATGAAGCTTTCCCCAAACACTGACTCTCTAGAAGTAATTCTTTCATGGTAAATGTAGTAATTTAAATTCTCTCCAATCTTTAAGTGATGTAATAAGATTAGAAAAGCAAAATTCAGAATATCTAACTTACCTGCGATTATAAAGTGTCAAGTCATTTAATTTGGAAAAATTGTAAAAAGTAGAATAATGAAATGAATACTGAGCAGCTGACTTCAAATTCTTCTTGTACCCAGGGTTAATTTAAGTTCTTCTTTTTAAGGGATTTTTAAATGTCTGCAATCTCAGCAGGATTATAGTTGGCAGGAGAATCTGTAACTCACCACAAGCACTAGAATTTTATGTGATATTGTTAACATAGTGGAGATGGTCATTTAGAATAAAATGCACCAGGCTGGTTGGCAGAAGTGTGTAGAAGCCACATACCATACAGAATACAGAAAATTTATGAGGTTGCGGGAACGAAAGCTATTCTAATCATCAGAAAATTTTCTACAAAGCAGACGATATCACTGTCATCCCAAGTTTGCCGATTTATATAAAGTCAGTGTTTCACTGCATGCTCTGACTTCATACCCCCTTACCTGTTTTCTTTTCTACATATGAACAGCAAATCATCTCACCTGTGACTTTGAGTCTGATTTCTGCAGTTGGGAGCCATTTTTCACAGAAGAGTCACACTGGGAGTTAGTGAAAGGACTGAACAATGAAGAGCATCATTCTCCCACAGCTGATTCCGCAGCTAACACAAATCATGGTAGGAAATTTTCCTCTTAAACGGTAGTGTTCTTTCTTTCCTGTTTTAAAATAATGCTTTTCTGTATTTTCATTTCCATGTTTAGGGTATGGTTTGCCTTGCCTTAAACTATCCTGACCAATTTAACAATTAGTTGTTAATTGAGTTTCCATAAAGAAGTATTATTTTCATAGCCAACGGGCTTGCTGTTGCAATTTTAAAAGGTTAGATTGAAGATGTAAATAAAAACAAGTTTTCTGATAATTTGGAATTAGTACATCAAGATTGCTTTCTTGGCAAGCAGTTCAATTTTTGCAAGACAGGAAGAAAAATAATCTAATCTTTCTAGAAATACAGAACAGAAATTTAGTCCCATCTATAAAATAAATCTTCAAATACTCGAATGCAACTTAATCATGCTTTTGACTTCTTTATAGCAAATGATCATAGGTTTTCCTCGTTCTGAACTAACATTATAATTTGTACATACAGAGGAGCCATCACCATGACATATAGATAAACCATAACTATAACTTAGAGAGGAACCACATAGCATTCAAAAGTAGAGTTGGTGGAATTATAAAAAAAAAAAAAACTAGAAAGGTTTTTTCTTCTTCATTTTGTTTACACTTAGATGACATCAGATACTATTGAGCATATACGTTAGTATCATATTAACTTTGTAATCATACAGCAGTAATATTGATCTTCTTTTAAATTTATTGAGCATCATACTATTTATTTCTCTTGCGAGACTTCCAGCATTTGCGAAAGATAAATGTTGGCCACAGTTTTGATCACAGTCTTTGGAAATTGGGATTGGTGGAGTAGGAAAAGGGAAGGAGATGCTAACCATTCATCTGTTGGCAACAACTACAACCCAATTATTTCTTTTAAACAGTGGATTAAATTCTTGCTTCTTTGCCAGTAAGGCTTATTTTAACTTTTACGATTTGTGGCAGAGTCATTTAGGTTTAAAGTTTAAAACAGGAAGGAGAATACTAATAATTGGAACTGTGTATTAATAATACATTTTCTTTAAGAACTTATGATGTTTTGCTTTTATTTTTGTTCAAACCCATTGTAGAGTATATAAAATGGACTAGAAAGGCCTGGGTATGTAGAAGTAGAAACCATAGACCCTGTCTTTGAAGTGGTTGAAGTCTGACAGCTGTAGCAGATGAGCAAAAAATTGCAATAGAATATGATAAATGCGTTATAGAGGATGGAGAAGATTAATATGCACTTGAGATTGAAGATGAATTTTCAGCTAAGCACTGAAAAGAAATGAAACGTATCCAAGAAGGCCGATGTAGGAAATTCCAGGGCGATGACAAAACCAAGGAGGGCTGGCAGGGAACGTGGTCTCATTAGAGAAAATATCCTGAAAGAGGATGGGAGAAGTGTAGGTAGTTCCGGTTCAGAGACATGCATAGTTGGGCATGGAGTACAGGACACATGGAACAGTGTCCGGGAATTTGAAATTTGCCTGGAAGACAGTGGAGACTCAGTCAGATTAAAGTGTGTGACCCGTCATATTCATTCTGAAACAGTATTTTAACTGAGATGATGGGAAAGGAAAAGGTGAAAGACTGCATTGGAAAGACGTGGATGTACTAATACAATATTAGTGAGAGATAACGAAGACCTAGACTGAGGCAGCGATTCACAGGAGGAAGCCGTGCGTAGCCTACGTAGTGAAACACCATACCTGGGTCCTGAGGATGGTGCACTTCTCAACGTTAAGTCATAGTGTTGATGCTGCTTAAACTGCTCTGGTTTTGTTAGCTGGAAGACAGGGAAAAGTGAAAGTACTTCCATGTAAGATGTTACAAGAAGTAAATAGGATTGCATTTTTTTATGCAGTAAGAACTCAACAAACACAAATGTATAATTGTTTTCTATTACAGCAGGAATGCTAAGAATATCTCCAAGTATGACAATTAGAAAGCACATTTATAATTCACTTTCAAACTTCTGTCATCTTATGACTTGTTCTGCAAAAAAGATTCTAGTGGGGCTTCTGTGTTAAATATTAAAAAGCCTAGTCTTTTGCTTTTACACAAATAATGTTCAAAGATAATATAGTAGATAAGACCAGTGACAGCTATTCTCATTCAAACAGAGAAGGAAAAATTGCAATCTTTCTCATTTTGGAAAGGGCCAATTCAAAAATAAAATTATACATAAATATAAATATATGCAAGTCTTGGAGTCTACACCTCTTTACCCACAATTACCATTTTCAAATCTTAATCAGTTTCATATCACAGATGAGGAGGAGAAAAATCAGAATCAAGAAGAGAAAGGAGGGAGTGAGATGGACATTTCTAGGGGAATGCCGTAGAGTCTAATCATTTCCAAGTCTAAGATAATAAAGTGCTTATCTATTTTGTTCTTAGAGCATCAAATTTATTAACCTTTTAAAACTAATATCCAGCATTTTTTCTTTATATGGACTCCCCTATATATGATTTTACATAAAACTTGGTATTATGTGGTATATGTGTGTATTAAAATGAAGTCTTGATTTTTTTGCTTTGGCTTCTATTTTCTCATACCTAGTTACTTACTAGGAGTGTGCCAACATGCTTGACTTATTTTTCTGTCTTGTTACTGAAGATTTTTCTTGGCAATTCCTCTAAGTCCTCAGGTATAAGCTGTTTTTTTCTACTAATGTCAAAGAATAATTTAAATATAACAAAATCCATGTATTAGTGTACACTTCACCAATTTGTTGTTGCTGCTGTTGTCATTGCTGTTGTTGTTCTGAGTCAGAGTCTCACTATGTGGTTCAGGCTGGTCTTGAACTCAGTGTGTAGCCCAGTCCGTCTTGAGCTCATGGCAATCCTCCTGCCTCAGCCTCCTGAGTACTGGAATTACAGGCACATCCCACCACACCTGGAAGTTCACCAAATTTTAACAAGCATACACAACTACATAACCATTATAAAACTCAGGTTATAAAACTGTAGGGAGTTCCAGTCTCCCTAAATTCTTTGTGACATTTTGTGGTCAAAACATCTCCTACCTTTAGATAATGACCCTTGATGGGTTTTCTACCCCTGATTTTCCAGAATGGCATGTAAGTGGGTTATACACCGTGTAGACTCTTATGTTTCATTTAATTAGTACAATGGATTTGAGATTTACCCAGTAGTCTCTTTTCTGTTTTACTTCATTTATTTTTATTTTCATTAGGAACTTATTAATTGTATAGATTAATGGATTTCTCTGTGTGTAGCAGTAGTCTCCTTTTTGTTTTATTGTTAAGTGGTGTTCCCTCATATAGCCAACCATGGTTCATTTATCTATTTATCAGCTGAAGGATAAATGTTGGTTAATATTAATAAAAACATGATACAACTTGCAGATTTATGTTTTTCTATCACTGAGATACTATTTGATATTCACAAGTTAGAGGATAAGTGCATATGACTCATAGTTTTAGGGGATTCAGTCCATGAGTGGCTGGCTTCAAGGAAAAAAACATCAGGATGGAAAGGCATTGGAAAGCAAAGCTGCTTAGTTCATGGTGGCTGAGAAGTAGATCAGGGCAACAATGCCAGAGAAGAGGGAGCTAGGAAGTCCATGTAGTTCCCAAAGTCATGCTCTATTACCCATCTAGACGTATCCACAAATGTGCTTTACTAATACCCTAGGTGTCTCCCAAGACAATCAGCTTGGCACAATTACGCTTAACCAGCACAGCGTGCATATTTTTGTCCAGACCGCATTTTCATTTGGACTGAGTGTTCTGTGCAATGCCTATGTACAAATTACTCACTTTAGTTGATGAAGAACTCCTACCATCCCTGGCCATTTGTGACTTTTGGGAAAGGTTCCAGCTTTCTCTTTCAGGGGACCCCTCACCCTCAGCCATACAGATAGTTTTCTCACACTCATGCTCATAGCGATTGACAGGTGAAAGTACCTCTCTGTAGATCACTGTGGGTTGTTCTCTTTCAGTTACAAAGGGATACAGCATCAGAACCTGAAAAGGACAGCTGTACTCCATCTTCCAGCCACTGGGGTCTCCTGTAGCAACTCAGGGAGGCCCTCACACTCCTTTTAGGTTCTCCTTGTTATGTGGCAGCCTGGAAACTGTCTGGACAGTAAACTGAGAAATGATATGGCTTAATCCACTAGTTTCCACTTTTTCTGAGATCTCTAGCCCATGAACGCACATTCAAAAACCATCTATTTCTCTGATTTTTTTTTGCTTATATAGTCTATGATAGGCTTCCTTTGAAGTAGAATTAGCCCAAGTCTTGTTTTTGTCTGTCTAATTTATTTAATTTGGATATACAATAATGTATCTATCATTCTGCCTCTCAGTGATATTAATATTATCATAATGCTTATGAATTCATTCCTTACCCATTTCAAAATATAGAATATTTTTTATTTTATGAAATAGATAACAAGGAATGAGGTTTCTATGTTTTTAAAGCAAAATATGTGTTTATACTTTTAATAAATATTGATAGATTATTCTCCCATACTTTAATGTCTAGGAACAAAGTAGAAGTACTTCTTCCCAGTTTCTCACCAGCAAGAGGCATCATTATTCTCCTAAAAATTTTCCAGTTTGTGGCTATGAAATCACTTCTCACATATAACTTCTATTTATGTTTCACAGAAAATACTCTTAAGTGTTTCTGATCTCTCAGTTCATTGAAATTGGTTTTACAGTTTTCATTGTAAAGATCTTAAAAATCTTTTGCTAGTATTTTCCTAGGTTTTTACAGCTATTGCAAATGTGACTTTTCTACAACATTTTGGGGGTTATTGGTATATAGTGAATGTAGTTATTTTTAAAAAATATTGACTTTGTATCCAATGGTCTTGATAATTTTGTTATATCTAAAAGAATTTTTAAAACATTTTCTAAATTCACTATTATTGTTCCTTCTTTCTAGGCCTCAAATCACACACACACACGCACAAATATCTGTTTTTTTCCATTTTCTGTGATGCATGGGATACGGCCTCTGAGAAATTATTGACTAGAACTCACGATAGCTGCTAGACTTGTCAGTAAGAACTGAAAAGCTGTCAATAATTCAATCATAAGTGCCATGCTTGCTGAAAAAATTATTATCTCCATCAGATAACAACACTCCTTTCTGTTCATAAGTTATTGCATTAAAAAATATGTTAAAATGAAATGAAATGTTAAAATTTCTCAAACTTCTATCCTTCGTGATGATCATATTACCAGATTACCAATATTTATTTATAATGTAAATTGATTTTTCAAAAATTAAACTATTTCTTGTCATTCCTGAACCAACTTTCATTGATTCAGTTTCATTCATTGTATATGGTAATGCTTGTTTATGACTTTTGCAGTCATATTTACTAGAAAGATTCATCTCTATGGTCCTTCAAATATGTATGGTGTAACTTTCAAACCATTGCATTAGAATGAGTGAATGTTTCACCAAAGGCAAGATAGAGGCCTACTTTCACCCTTAAATTTTTTTTGTGTAAGTGTGTTAAAGAATCTGTAGTATCATACATTTCAATTTGAAATCTTTTTTTTTCTGTGTAGTCAGCACTTATGTCCATTGAGTAAAATCACAGTTTAAATGTGTTTTTTGATCAAAACAGTTGACTTTCCAAGTTGCCCATCACTTTATGATTATCAAAGGGCAGGATCAGACCTTGACGTTGTTTGGCATAGCCTTCCTCATAAGCTTTCAGTATTCCATGAAGCTACTCGCTGACAGCAGCTTGGAATGTGTGATCTTTTGAGCTGCTAGATGTTATCCCCCTGTACATTTGCCATGAGCACATCCGCTGTAGTTAAAATCTAAAGGTGGTTATTTTGTTAATGTTCAGATTAGATCTTTAATTAAATTTTCACCCCCTCTGGCACAGACAACATTGTCAAACATGGAATCCCCAGGAGAAACCAAACTCATTCCATAGGCTTGTATCCTTTAGTACTTCTTGAACAAACTTGTAAACGAAACTCTCATGGGAATTTCATATTGGCATACTGAATATCTAATTGTAAGCTTAGAAGCCTCGCTTAGTTTGATTTCTAACTATGTTTTAAGGCAATGAAAATAATTAGATGATTTGGATCAAGAGCTTGCTGTTGATCAATTGAATTTTACTTTAAATATTTAATGTTATTCCTATAAAAAAGCTTTCAGTTATCTACAGATCTAAGTGGTAAACGAGTAAAAATGCAATTTTCTTTATCTGGTTGACAGTTGGATATGTGTAAGGATAAGATGTTAGCTCAAAGTAATGCTAAATATACAACAGACCCTATGTCCAGATGACATTACATTTATTTTTGCAGGCTCATTTATTTATTTTGGGGCACATCAGTTACCTGGAGTGGCCAAGCTTGAAAGTCCTGTCCTTACAAAATTGTTCACTGCATCTTCACCATGTCAGGTAATTAATTCTTTTTGAATTTCATTGGTCACTCTGTGGTTGTAAACCACTGGACATGGATTCCTGTGCTAGTAAATGTCTGCCACGGTTTACTGCCATTTTCATGATGAATAAGAGATTTATATGAACTCTTTCAGCACAAAATATCATGTCCTTCCAAAAGACCATTTGCAACACATAACTTGCTGCATGCTTTTTTTGAGGGCCTAGTATAGAAGCTTTCAGTTATTTTATATTCTTTTCACATGAATTTTTCAGCCATGACATGGGTTTCCCAAAAGTATTTGCCGTTATGTCAAATAATGTTAATTGAGCAAAATCAGTTAAATAAGCTATTGGTAAAAGAGGGAAGAATGAAAAAAAGATAAACATGTATGTAAAAAAATATAGGTTTTAGGGTAATTACCCTAATTTAAATTTTATTTTTCATTTAGCTCTCTGATTCAGATAAACACACACCAGGCAGGAAAACACTCACTTCAACTGCACGATAGAGAAGAAAGCAAAATTTGGAGCCAACATGGATTCAGATCCCAGTTTTGTCATTTTTCTAATTATGATGCACACAAATTGTATAGTTGTCTGAGACTCAGTTTCTACCCTGGGAATATAGCCATTAGTGTACTACCTTCACATGGTTGTGAAGATTAAAATGTGATTAAACAAAGCATCTGGCAAAACATTTGGCACATAGTAGGTATTCACAAAACAAAATTCCTTCATTTCCCATAAAACTAACACCTAAATCAACTGTCTTTATTCAGCTCTCCTTGTTTTCAGTTCTTTTAAGAGTTCCGACATACCTCTAAGTCTTAGGATCTCAGCTGATTTATTTTTGTCTTGTCAGAAAATAATGAAGAGATCAATACTGCACCACAGGCAATTCATTGCCCATAAATGTAGGGTTACAGCAAGTTTATTCAGGCATTGATAAATTGCTTATCATTCAAGGGTACAAATCTAATTATACTTTCAGTTTAGTATAAGTCTGAATGAGAGAGTCCAAAGCTCTTAATATGTTGTTCTCTTTTTTTCCTTCTCTATATCCCTCTAGTTCTTTGTGGGAATGTAGATTAAAACAATTGTCTGTCTCTATTTCTACCCTAATTGAATGCCCTTTACCTGTTCCCACCTTTCCTTTATTTTAATTAAGTACTGTGTGATAGAGAGAAAGATAGATATAGATTTTTTAAGAAGAACCCCAGAACCACTTATTTGAACTTTGAAAAGTGCTTTACAAGCTAACTTAGCTTTAATTCAAGGTCATACACTGAGTTGTATGCAAAAATGACATGGAATGCAAAAGAATAAAACGCATTAACTTGGTCTGTTTTATAGATATGTATACATATATCTGTAAAACAATAAAAGCTTATTAGAAATTTCTAGAACTCATTGTATATATTTTTTTAGGATGATCTACATTTACCACTATTCTGTGCTTGCTAGTTGCCATTAGTTTGTGGTTATTGGAATTGAGTTTCAATTCATCATTATTTCTATGTAAGGACACTGCTTTATTTTTTATTAAACGTACTGTGTTACTTAGGGGCGTCTCAGTGAAAATTTTTTATGGATAATTTAAATGTTTGATAATTTACCTGCAAACCAGTGTCTCTGTCTCCAAAGTGTTTTGGATACTCAGTTAATGATTTCCCTTCTTTTATGAAAATTCAAAATGCTTTGAGAAGCTACTACAGATTGTCTGCTGAAACAAGTATTTGTTTTTCCTTTTCTCTGTATTACTTGATGTCTAGTAACCTGTGAGTTAGAGGGAATATTTAGATCACATTATAACACTTTCCAGTTTGGTAAGTAGTACCAGACTGTTAGAGGAAGTTGTTTTCAGTTATTTTCAGTCTGATTCTCAAAGACTTTTTCTCACAGTATAATATGGGCTTCATATAAATTTGTAGTGATATGTAGTACTTTCTGTCCTGTAAGTTACAGAATAAGCACATATACAAAATTGCTGTATTTTCCAGTGCTTGGAGAATCCAGCAGATCTTCTCACTTAGAATATAGTGGTAGGAGTTGCTTTCATGGAACACGTGTCCTTCATTATAAAATCATAAAAAAGCAGTGAGATAACTAAAGTTGGATACTTTGATATGATTAAAGCCTTCATTTTATGAAATCGTATGATTTTCTCCCCATGCAATCATACTAGGATAATACAGTTAAGAATATTTTTTTGAAAGGACTTTAAAAGAACATGATTTTTTTTCTGGGTCACCTCTCCTTCCAGTACAGTTTTTGGAACATTTTGCATGAATTAGTTTGTATTTAAAGTCTTGCTAACACATGGCATCAACATGCACAGTTGTCCTTCAAGGAATCATTGTTCAAGATGGGGACTTTAAAATCTTCAAAAGTAACTTTATCCACTGGTGGAAACTTGGCATTTTTCCTTGAAATAGGAGATAGAATAAATAGAACACATGGGAGGCAGAAGTTATTCTTTTTTACTGAGGGTGAGATACAGTTACTATTTACCATTAACTGGGAAACATAAATTATAAAGTGGGTTAATGTATTAATATTTCTGAGTTCTTACATTTTAGTCACTGTTCCAAAACCATAGCATCCTAATCTGAGCATTTTGTAACTAAATACAGGAAAATTTATAATATGAAAGAGTTTAGCTTTCATTGTTAGTTTGTAAGTTTGTTTCTCATTTATTTTTGAACACTCAAATTGTTTTCCAGTTATTTTACTATTCCTCAAATTTAAAATAATTCATGCATTTCAAAATATGTGAATGAGGGAATTGGAACAAAGATAGATGAAGCATGAAGTGGGTTGATTCTCAGGATAGTTTATTAGGACCAGGCTACACACTGAATCCATTTTCTAGTAGCCAATGAAGGGAGAAAGATTCATGGTTCAAGCTCAAGAAAGCAAAAAGAAATAAAGTTTTTCTAAGACTTCTGAGTTTTCAGAATGACACCAGTGTAAGCATTCTATGTCTGGTTCGTCATACACGTGTTCCTTACCTACTCTGCTAATCATAATCTCAATGCCTGTGAATGCATGACTACCCTGGCAAAACATAGAGGATAATGAATGATACCGACATCCATTTGATGTAAAATGCTAAAAGAGTGGGTGTGGTATATTGATAGTTACAAAACTTTGCTGAATAGTTTTAAAAGGCCATGTCTTACCATTTTCCTGAAGTAAGGTGATGAACTCATCAAACTGTGTATTTGCTTCTAACAATGCAAACATGTGCTGTCCCCTGGTTCTGTTGTGGAAAACCGGTGCTGAACCGAAAGGAAGATGCCTTGCACCGCGGAGTTGGAAGGCAAACTATTATGCTGGTGGGCTGGGGGGAAGACCACTTCCAAGTCAACAGCCCCAAGTCAGCTTTGGGGTTTGGTTATATAGGGTTTGCAAGCAGGAAGTACAAAAGCCAACAGCGAGTCAGTTATAGACCACATATATTGTTAGGGAAATTGGGAAGATTCAGTTAGAGTGACTGTTTATCAAAAGGCGGGAGACTCTTAGACAAAGTTGGGGTGAGGAGGTGGATGAAATCATATATATCCTTGTCCTTGGCTAGGTGAGACAGTCCTTGAAACAGGTTAGTGAAACAGGATATAGATTTAAGTGGGAAAACAGAAACATAGCGGCTGGACTGGGTCAAGGTAACCTGGACCAGACTATGGAAAGAACTGGATGCAGTCAGTCAAGGCTGACTGGGTTTGGTGGTCTGGTTTTGTTGGGGGGGGGCAAATGAGCAGGTCTTGTCCCAGTGTGGTGTTAAGCTGCAAACTAGTTTTTAAATTTTTGTATTTTCTGTCATAGTTCTACTTTTGAATCCAGGAGTAGATGCCAGATTGTCTGATGGATTCTAGAGCAATCTACGGCCTGGGAGTAGAGGGTTGAGTGAGTGCTTTCTCGATTGTGCCTGATCAGATCATGTGAAACTTAATTAATTCAAGGAGTGAAACATTGTTTTATTGACAATGCAAAAGTTCTACTTTAGCTTGTCCAAGGAAAGAGTACTCAGGCTAAAACATAACTGTGAACAGAAGCCATAAAAAACACTATAGCAATACAGTATTGATGAGGTTTTAGTGTGTGTGCATGTGTGTGTGTGTGTGTGTGTGAGTGTGTGACAGAGAGGTAGAGAGAGAGAGGGAGAGATTTTAGGAACTAAAGATGTTTTAAGTTTGCTTGCTTTCCTGTGCTTAACTTTAAAACATTTTTGTATTCTTGTTATTTTATATCTTCTTATTCTTATTCTAGATCTTGAAAAGATATATCAGATATAGCAAAAATCAGTCCACAGAAGAGTCCAACGTGAAGCATGAATCTAGATTTTGTTGGCCAGCTGTTAAGCACTATAACAATACACCTGAGATGATCAAATTACGGAAAAGAAAGGTTTATTTTGGTTCATAGTTTTGGAGGTTTCAGCCCACAGTAGGTTGGTCCTGTGCTTTAGGGCCTCTGGTGAGACAGCGTATCGTGGCAGGAGCATGCAGTGAAACAAAGCTGTTCCCCTCAGTAAGGAAGTGAAAAAGAGAGGAAAAAGGTCCTAAAATTTCCTTCAAGGGCTCATCCTCAATGACTGGATGGCTTCTTCTAGGTCCCACTCTTAAAACTCCTGTCGCATCCTAATTGTTCCATATTGGGAGAAAAGCCTTCAACACATGCACAGGTCATGCAAGATTCAGCCCATAGCACAGAGGTGGCTGAGTGTCTGCTGCCCAGCTGATGGAGAAGGGCGTGAGTGTCTGACTGAGGTGGGGAAGCAAGGGGAACAAAGGCTGGCAGAGTTGAGGAAAGGAGCAGGCTATTCAAAAAGGAGAGTTTTAGTGGCAGATCAAAAGTGAATGAAAAAGGAGACAGAAATAAAGAAGCCACTTTAAACTTCTAAATGACGACCAGGGTTGACCTTCTCAGACTGTGCATCAGAGCCTGATTACTCTGTGTAATCTCAGAACTGTGCCCCCCAAGAGCATCAGCAGAGCGCATTGAGGTCGTGTCACCTTCTTCAACTTGCTAACTCAGCCATACCCAGAGGCCTAGGTCACCCGAGATGGTCTATGCTTTTGGAGTAAGATGAATGATTCAATATGTTTGTCTTTAAATACAGATATATGATCAGAATAGAAGTAGGTTATGACAATGTTACCTTCAGTTTATCTCTCCAGTTTAAAATTAAGGACCTACTTTGTTGAGAGCTTTTTAACTCCATGAACATCCCTTAAATGCAGTGATACAGATCTTAAATGCTCACTGTGTGTGTATATATATATATATATAGTCTTACTGAAAACCCAAGATAAATAGTCAGCCTCTTTATATTTACATTTTATTTAAGTACTTTTTAGTAAGTCAAGAAAACTATTTCTTTTAAAATGGCAAGTAGTAAGTTTTGAAATTTAGCTATCATGCTGTGCAGTTGTTTAACAAAAAGTTCTGTTATGATAGTCTTTATTATGTTCAGTATGGTAATCACTAGGTATGCATACCTGTTGATTTAGGATAGGGGGGATGTGACTGAGAAATTGAATTTTTAATCTTGTTTTATTTTAATTAATTTACATTTAGATAACCATATTATTTTCATATTTTTGTCACTATATTTATTATAATTAAGTGTCCCTTTTCTTTTTTCTGCTCTTCCTCTTCTCCTTCCAAAGGACAACTAATGTTTTGTGCATTCTCTAACATTAAGTTCATGTCTCCCCCACCTTTTCTTTCACTTATTGGGATTGAAACCACGACCTTCTCATTAGACTACATCCCAGGTCTTTTTTATTTTTAAGACCTTTACTTTAACACTGATACCAGTAGTCCATTCACTCGTTTTTTTAAAACCATATTAACTGAATACTTAGTAAGTACAAATTCTAGTAGTAGGTCCTGCAAGGAATTTAAAGATGCCTTACACTTTTGAAATTATGACTTACACGAGACTGAAAGGCACAGAGACTGAATGCGTGATGACCACTTACATAGAATTGCAGCTGTAATAATGCTTGTTCAGTGGTTTCGTCTTAGCTGCATTAAATTTAAGAAGACTAGGGAAGCTCTCAGTCTATGATACACTGAAGAATTTAAATTTCTACAGTGCAAATTGTGTTCTCTTAAAAGAGAAAATTAAATGTAAGTTCTAAGTTCTTATCCTATTGAATATGGATCCCTTCGGCATTTATACTTAGTACACTATTAAAATAACTTCACACTGGTGAGGTTCTTGAGTGACAGTTTGACAGCTTGGAATTCTGAGAGGACACGCACATCTCTTGTGCAGCTAGGTTTAAAGCTCTGTTTTACATATTTACAAGCTGAGAACATGGTGATGCTTACAGCAGGAACTAAAATTTAATCGCAGTTGGGGAACATGAATTCTTTCTATGGTATTTAACGAAATACTTCTATTTGACTACTTTTCTAATTTACCTGTCAAATTTTGAATTTAGGTGAGTATTACAATGAAATCTAGAATTAAATGGATAATCAGAAGGAATTTTTTGATTAGGTGGTGGTAATTAAATGGAAGTTGAAAAACTATCAAATCAGAACATAAAATGTTTGTTTTAAACTAAAAAAATACTATTTAAATAACATTTGAAATATTTATGTCAACTTTCGTCACTGAAATTGGTCCTAACAGTGGAATAAATTGGTCATCTAATACACTCTCTGTCCATGTGACAGGCTAGAAGCACAATGGCAAAGGAAAAAGAAAAACGGGCAAACAGAAAAACCCAATTTACAGTATAATGAAACTTAAGAAAAGTCACTTTAGATCCAGTAATAAGGATTCCTTTTCTGAGGGGCTTTATCTTTGAATGTTTGTTTTTCCTTTAATACATTTGACCTCTAGCCTCTCTATGACAATGAAAAGAAGAAAAATATTGACTGAATTACATGTAAACTTGATTTTGTGAAGGTTTGTCAGTAGATTTTATAAATTACCCAGCATTTGAGGGAATTGATTTTTGTTTCATGTATTACTGCATACTTAGTAAATGCTCAGTATATATTGGAAAATTGAGTGTTACATTCATATTAGAGTTATTACTGCCAGCCTGTTAGATAATCCTATGTTCTTCATTATGTGGTTTAACCATCATTGCTTTAGATTATGTCAACATTGATGATGAATAGGAAGTGAAATAATTAAGACTCTCTAGATTCACAAAGACTCCTTTTTTTATTTGACTTAAATTATTGCGGAACACAGTATCCCATGTGCTTCCAAGCTCTTTGATAATGTTACAGTAGAAGATTAATTAATGAGAAGTGCTCAGTGCAATTTTGCTTTACCTGTGAAAACAAATTTTCAAGGAAACTTGTTCTTGATGTGGGTTTTGAAATGGCGAATGTAGAGTTAATTCCTGACTTTGTAACTTTGGATTATAATGTGTATCTCCCAGATTTATAAGATGCAATCGAGAAGAATCCTAGGGAATTGCCTTAGAAGCAGAGTGATGCTACTCATGTGGAAAAATAGCTGCCTGAAAACTTGTCTTGATATTATGTTATGGTCTCATGTATAAAGCCATCTCTCTAGTCTGTGATAAAAATAGCAGTTTTCATAAAACTGCCTAAAGCCTTTTCATAAGGGGGATATTCAAAACCTTTTCCAACAGGTGCAGTTTTGGTATCATTTGTATGGACACTCAGTTCTCTCAGTGTTTACCAGAACAGTAAATGGAAATTTGCAAAAGCAAGGTGAGATCATCGGATTCTCAGAATCTCATTGGAGCCAAGCAAAAATCAGTCTCTATATGAAAGCTGAAGAATCCACTCTGCCTTTTCAGGTAAGCGCTTAAGAAATTAATGTGACTCAGCAGAAGATATTTAATGCTAATCTTCTCAGACCATAAAGTAAAGCATATACTGTACCATGAAATTGATATTAATAAAGCAAACACATTCATGATCATAGATGAATAGAGAGGTTATTTTTGTCTCACACACTCAGGACTCACGTGAGGAGTAGCAAAAGTGGGAAAAACACTAAAAAGGATGGCAGGGAAAATAACAGTTTGAAGTATTTTTTCCCCCAAAATGGAGATGTTGGACTACATGAAGCAGTGAACAAAACCTGACTTGGGCCATACTTAGATTTCAAGCCTGTTGCCTTATTTTTTTACTGCTCTTTAACATTGACAGTTGCTTTTATCGACTTTTGATATGATTGTCTTGGTTAATACTGTAATGCAAGAAGACAACTGTAGCTTATTAAATGGGTGCTCTATTTTATACCCTCTAATGACTCCCAGATGATGTTTGGAAAGAGTCATCGTAGAAACTGAATTGGATGGGGAATATACTGGAAAACATACTGGTTTTAGAATCAGGGGCT
>RJWM01030933.1:0-22969 GCA_004363535.1 Dasyprocta punctata
GTAAATCAAACAGACTGTTCTTTGAAAAAATAAGTAAGATGCATAAACTTTTAACCAAAAAAAAGAGAAAATACCCATGTCAATACAATTAGAAATGAAAAAGGAAAAATTACAACAGATATCGCTGAAATCAGAGGATTATAAGAAATTATTTTGAAAACTTATATTTCAATAAATTGAAGAATCTAGAAGAAATGTATAAGCTCCTATACATGTGACTTTGCAAAATTGAACCAAGAAAATATAAAAACCCTGAACATAACTGTAACATCCAATAAAATTAATACAAAATAAAAACTTTACCAACTAAGAAAAGCCAGGACTCAGTGGATTCACTGCTAAATTTCACTAGAACTTTAGAGAATTGATGCCAAATACTACTCAGTCTTTTCTATGAAACTGAAAAGGAAAGAATGCTGCCAAACTCATTCCATGGAGCCAACGCTGGATAAGAGCTCAACAGAAAAAGGAAAACCACAGGCCAATATCCTTGTTGAACAGAAATGTAAAAATCCTTAATAAGATTCTTGCAAACAGAATTTGACTAATCATTAAAAAGATATACCAAGCCAACTTCATTCCAGGAATGCCACCAAATAGATATATTAATAAATGTAATGCACTACATAAATAAGTCAAAGATAAAAATCAAACGATCATCTCAATAGATGAAAAAAAATTCAACATCCCTTCATGATAAAAGGCTTGACAAAAACAGGTACAGAAGGTGTTTCCCTCAAATTGATAAAAGTTATTTATGAAAAAGCCATAGCCAGCATCATACTAAACGGGGAAAAACTGAAAGTGTTCTCTTCAAAATAAGAAATGAGACCAGGGTGTCCATTTTTACCACTCCTCTTCAGTATACTCAAAAGTACACAAAATTTTAGCCAAAGTCATCAGGCAACTGGAGCAAATAAAAAAAAATATGAATTAAAAAGGTAGAAGTTAAAAAATGCATTACTATCTGATGATATAATAATTTACATAGAACAATAATAACAACAACAAAAAGCATTACCAGAAGACTCTTAGGGCTAATATCCAAATCAGCAAAGTAGCAGGTTGCAAAATCAACATACAAGTATGAAGAGTATGCCTATACGCCAATAATAAACCCACCAAGAAAGACTTCAGGAAAATAATCCCATTTATAATTGCCTCAAAAAAATTAAATACTTAGGAATCAACATACTCAGTGATGTGAAGCATCTCTATAATGAAAACCTTAATGAAGGAGGAGCTTGCAGAGGACATTTGAAATGGACAGACATTTCCTGTTCCTGGGTAGCACAATGAGTGCCACCAACATGACCATATTACTATAAGGAATATATTTCAAATGCATTTCCTATAATATACAAACAACATTCTTCACAGAATTAGAAAATAAAAACAATTCTCAAATTTATATGAAACCAGAGATTCATAGTAGTCGAAGAAATCCTAAGCAAACAGCAATGTGAGAGTCATCACAATCCCAGATTTCAAGTTATATCAGAAAAACGGGATGGTACTGGAACAAAAATAGACAAGTAGACTGGTCAAAAAGAAGAGACAGAAAAAACTGCATGCTCCTTCTGCGATCTCATCTTTAACAAAAGGGCCAAAAAATACACTAGAAAAAAGCCCTTTTAACAAATGGTATTGGGAAAACTGGTTATCCACATACAGAAGAATGAAAGACCTATATCTCTATACTTAGAACTGCATTCCTCACTGCGTACTAAAGTCAAATCAAAATGGATCAGAGACCTAGATATAAAAACAGAAACACTAAAGCTGGTTGAAGAAAACATAAGGGAAATACTTGAAGCCATAGGCACAGGCAAGTCTAACAGTGCAAGAAATAATACCAAGAATCAATAATAGAATTATTGTAAATTTGAAAGCTTCTGCCCAGCAAAAGAAACATCAAGAGAATGAGAAGATGCCTTACAGAATGGTAATATTTACAAGCTGTTCCTCTGATAGAGAACTAATATATAGAATATATAAAGGAGAAAAAATATTAGACCCCTCACAACAAACGATCCATTCAAAAAAGTGGAAATAAAATTAATAGACATTTCTCAAAAGAGGCAGTACAAATTGTCAGGCTTTTTTTTTTTTTCATTGCAGTTGAGAGATAAAAGAAAGAAAGAGATAAGAAGGCCTTTACTGCGGGTACAGGAGGGCCGCAGCAACTGCAAGATCCCTCTGGCAAGAACAAAGAAGTGGAACAACTTTTATCAGGTCTGGCTGGGGGAACAGTTTGGGAGGTGGGAAAAATGACATATCAACAGCTGATTTGAAGGAACATCTGCATACACAAAACAGAACACAGAAAGACTTACTGGGGGCTGGGGGAGGAAGAAGAAGAGGAAGAAGAAGGAGAAGAGAAAGAGGTAGAAGAAGAGAAAGGGGAAGAAGGGGAAGAAAGGGAAGAAGAAGAGGAAGAGGAGGAGGAAGAGGAGGAAGAAGAAGGAGGAGGAGGAGGAGAAGGTGATAAGGTGTTGTTTTGACTCCTCTGCCATGCTGAACCAACGCCATGATGATGTAGTGAACTGTACGTGGGCAGAAACCCTTTATTAATTAACAGAAGTTACTTTTAAAGAGATAAGTTACTTCTCGGGGCCGGGTGCCAAGTGGGGCGAATGTCATGTTAGACATAGCTAAGTCCCAGGCTGGCAGAAGCTATCACAAATAGCCAACATCCACATAAAAAAAGTTCAGTATTTTTAGCTAGTAGGGAAATGCAAATCAGAACAGCACTGAGATTCTACTTTATCCCAGTGAAAATAGCTGTCAATAAGAACACACACACACACACACACACACACACACACACACTAAAACAAACAAAAATGCTGATAAGGATGTAAGGAAAAAGGAAAACTGCATTGTTGGTGGGAGTGTAAATGAGTTCAACCACTGTGGAAATCAGTATGGAGAATATTTAAAAAACTGAAATTAGAAATTCCATTTGACCCAGCTATGGCTCTCACGGGCATATTCCTGAAAGAGTTAAAGACATCATACTGTATGTGATAACACATGCTCATGTTTATAGTAGCACAATTCACAGCACCTGAACTACAGATACTCATACACAGACAGGTAAATGGGATACATACATGTGAATTTATATGTGGAAAATACATATTTATATATGGGAATTTCACTCTACCATGAAGAAGAATTAATTCACATCATTTCTAGAAAAATGGATGAATCTTGAGGTCACAATATTAAGTAAAAAAGTGAGATACCTAAGGTTAAATGCCACATGCTTTCTCTTACATGAGAAGTTCAAAGTATATACAAATTAAAGAGTGAAATAAAGGGAAGGTGGCAGAGAACAGGGAAGCAGGCTTTTGGAGATGGGGAAGGGGGCCGAAGGCAGGGGGAGAACAAGGACTGGGAAGGGGGTTGGAGAATGAACAAGATGTGATATATATGTACTCATTCCCAAAAATGACTGCAATTATTAAATATAAAAAACACATATGATGAATTTTAAAGAAACTGGAAAATCTATAAGGAGAATAAAAGAAGAATAAAGCACAAACAAAGGTGACACAAGTCTATAGTCCAAGCTACTTGGTAGGCTGAGACATGAGCAATGCCTGAGCCCAGGGGTTTGTGGCCATGATGGGAGACACGGCAAGACCCCATCTCAAAACAAACAAAAGAACAAACAACAAACATTAGGTTAATTAGGATTCAGTAAATGTAATAAATATAAGATAGTTAGAACATGGTAAATATGCATCCAACTATGTAAGTCCTTTAAACATGAATGGTCTAAAAACACCAGATGAAAGAGATTGATACAGTAGATTAAAAAATAAGATCTATAAGACACCTATTTTTTCCAATATAAAAATGCAATTTAAAACAACACTGAGATTCCATCTTATTGAAGAAAAAATGGCTATCATCAAGGAATTAAATAATAAATGCTGATGATGATGCTGAGAAAAGGAAAGCTTTTACATTGTTCACGGGAATGTAATCTAGTACAACCACTAATTCAGTCTGGAAAAGCCTCAGAAAACTAAAACTAGAAATTCTATTTTATCTAATCTTTCCCCTTCTTGATATTTCCCCAAAACAGTTAAAGAGATCATATTACAGTGATACATGAATACTCAAGTTTATAGCAGTACAATTCATAATGGCTAAATCCTGGAAGTGACCTATATGTCCATCAACAGATAAATGGATAAAGAAAATATGGTATTTATGCATAATAGAGTACTACTCTGCCATAAAGAATGATAAACTTTAGTCACTGGTAGGAATATGGAGGTACCTTGAGACCATACTGCTAAGGAAAATAAATCAGACAAACAACCTTAAACATCACATGGTTTCCCAGATACGAGAAACCAAAAATATAAATAAAGAGCAAAATAAAGTGCAGATGCCCAGAACTTTTGCAAATGAGAGGAGACCAAGAGATGGAGGGAGAGGAGGGGAAGGGGACGATAAAAGAATGAAGATGTGTTATGTACATGCATCAACTCTCTATGAGAAACGTAACCATTGTGTACCACAACATGTAATACTGAAAAGTAAAAATTAAAGACCAAAAGGTTTAGATTAACAGTAAAAGGATAGAGAAAAGTGTATACATGCTACTCAAAATAAAGCTCTTGTAGCATATTAATTTCATACAAAGAAGATACTGGGGATAAAGGATTACTCACAAAATGATAAGGGATACTGCATAATGATAAATTCTGCAAGAAGACATAATAATCCTCCATGTGTATACATTTAGCAACAGAATGTAAAAATACATGAGTAAAAAGCAGACAGAATTGCAAGGAGAAATAGAAAATTCATTGTTACATTAGAAGAATTCAACTCCTGTTTCAGCAAGTGGTAGGACAAGCAGGCAGAAAACTAGTAAGTATGTAGTTGATCTGAACATTTAAAAACTAGAAAGAACAGAGATTATATATAGTATGTTTTCTTATTACAGTGAAATTAAACTAGAAATCAGTAATAGAAGGGAAGTTGTAAAACCCTTTGATAATTGTAGATTAAACAACACAGTTCTATATAACACAAGTCAAAAAAGAAATCTCAAGAGGAGTTAAAATATTTTGAATAAAATACCTTGGATGTAGGACAAGCAGAGCTTAAAGGGAAATTTATAGCATTAAATTTACATATTAAAAAGGAACCATCTAAAAACCAACAATCTAAGTTCCTACCTTAAGAAACCAGGAAAAAGTATTACAATTTAGAGTCTAAAGCAATAAAAGAAATAATGAGAATTGGAGCAAAGAATCAACAAACAAGTAGTAAGGCATCAGGATATGAGGCTAAAATACAAATGTCAATTGCTTTCCAGCAATTACCATCAATGAAAAATTTAAATTTGAAATTAAAATGCTGTTTATCATTTCATACAAAAAAATGAAACAGGTGGCGCACGCCTTTAATCCCAGCACTCGGGGGGCTGAGGTAGGAGGAGCGTTGTGAGTTAGAGGCCGGCTTGGGCTACAATGAGAGCACAAGGCTAGCCTAGCCTGAGCTACATAGTGCGACCCTGCCTCAAAAAACTAAGGCTGGAAGTTTGGCTCAGTGGCTTAAGCGCCTGTCTGGCAGGCGTGAAGCTGTGAGTTCACAGCCAAAAAAAAAAAAAGTATACGTCTAAGAAAAAATATACAGGATCTACTTGTGGAAAACTATAAAACTCTAATGAAAGAAAGAAAATAGAATCTAAATAAATGGAGAATTATTCTTTAAAAATCTTAGTATACAAAGATGATGAATTCTCCCAATTTAATTGAAAGATTGAACAATATACACTCTCAGCATCTATTTTGTTAATATCAATAAAATGATTCTAAAGTTTATATGGAAAGACAAAAAGCTAAGATTAGTCAACACAATACAGGAGAGAACACAGACAGGAATAATAAAACTACCCAACTTTGCTATTTACTATAAAGCTACAATAATCGAGACAATGTGGTACTGGTGAAAGAAATAGACCCATACACATGGGTCAGCTGATCTACAGATAATTAAGGTAGTCAAAGGAAATAGGATATGCTTTTTAACAAATCATGTTTAAACAGCTAGATATTCATGTTAAAAAATAGTGAATTGAGATATTTACAATACACCCTTCAGAAAAGTTAATTCTAAATGGATCGTGGATCTACATGTATAATACAACATTACAAAATATTAAGACAGAAACACAGGAGAAAGGCTGTTTTATGTTGGGTTTGGCAAGGCAATGAGAGTTTAGACACAACACCAAAAGCATAATCCAGGGGAGAAGTGTAAGCCGGATCCCTAAAAATTAAACTGCTCTGGGATAGACACTTTTAGGAGAATGAAAAGGCCAGTCACGGACTAGAGAGAACACATATTTGATAAAGAACTTGTATCTGAAATACACAAGGAAGACTTAAAAGTCAATGACAATAAATGCACCCTACTGAAAAAAATGGGCAAGAGATAAAACACTTCATCAAAGAAGATATATAGATAGCAAATAAACATATAAAAGGATATTCTACTCAACATCATCTGTCACCAGGAAATTGTAAGTTAGGATAGCAGTGATATGGTTAAACTTCAAAAATTTGACAATATGAAATGATAAAAGAATGTCAATCAACCAGAACTCTTCCTTTGCTGGTTTAAAAGCAAAACAGTGTGACCTATTTTAAAAGACGGTATGGAAGATTAACACAAAGCTAAATATAGTGCTACCACACAACCCAGAAACTGTGCTTCACCTGAAAAATTATGTATAAATAAAGACTTCCATGTGAAGCTTTAAATTATTTTTTCATAATCATCAATAACTAGAAGGGGCAAAGGTCACCCTCAATAGGTGAATGGATAAACAAATATACACATTTATATAATGAAACATTTACCAATAAAAAGAAATAAGCTACCAAGCCACGGTAACACATGGACTAATTTTAAGTGCATATTACTAAATTTAAAAAGCCAGTCTCAGAAGCCTATCCACTGCATAATTCTAATGAGGTGACATTCTGGAAAAGGCAGCACTGCAGGACAGCAGCAGTAAACACTGGGCGCTTGCTTGCCAAGGGTTCAGGGGAAGGGAAGGGTTAAACAGGAGAAGCAGCACATTTTTATATTTAGGGTGGAACAACTATTCTGTATGACTCTATAATTGTATATCCACGGCATTGGGCATTCAGCAACACCAGTGGATGCCACAGCAGAAAGAATGAAACTTAAAAATATGAAAATTAAAAAACAGAGATTAGGAGGTGGGAGAATCACAGGAGAGACAACAGTTTGTGGCAAGCAGTCTAGCTGGAATACCAGTGTATGGGATGAGCTCACTGAAGGGGGAGGTGGCGATGAAGGTGCTGATCTAAATAATTCTGAAAATGAGTGAAGAGTAAAACCAAAGGCAAAGATGAAAACAAAACAAACAAAAACACCCAACAGGACAATACCTGCAAGTACCATAAGTACTGCCCTCTAGTTGACAGTCTGTAACCTGCAGGAGTATGGGTTAACAAACCTGACATTTCTGCACGTCAGTACTGAAGCTGAGCATTAAGTGGACAGCAGATGTGGGAGACAGGTGTTTCATGATGTGTGCGAGGGTTCACGAATAAGCAAGGGGAGGAGGCTGGAATGATGCACAGGGTAATTCACTGCAACTGGGCACATCAGCAAGAGCTCATGGCCAGCTTAACATGGACAGACGATAGATAGTGCAGGGAGAATCTGTGGAAAACGGTATGGAAGTTCCCGCAGGTTCCTGTTCTGTCAGCTGGGAGGGCCAAGAAGCTACACAATAGCTCAGGAGCACTAGAAACACTTAGCACCCAGGTTTTGCTTTCAACTACCCTTCTCCATTAACAAGAATCAGGTTCCTTGGAAAAATGTCTGATTTTCAGACTGCAATAGAAAATATACAAGACAAGCCTGGAGTATTACCAGAAAGTTAGAAAAAATAATGAATTACCCTGCAAAACCCAATTTTGGGGTTATGTTAAAGAGTAAAGGAGCCAACTGAAGAGCTACCAATGGCCAAAACTAGAGTAACTGACCAACAAAATAAAGTAAAATTGAATTATAACCCAAAATATAAATATCTGTAAGTTATTAAGTGAATGAATAAATGATGAGGAGATAAATCTCCCATGCAGAAGAACTCCAGATTTACTTTTGTCCTTCTAACTTCTTCCTAAGTCTAAGCTGTGCACTGTGACTTCTTTCCAGAGTACAGTGAAGAGCAGTTTTATTGTTGAGAAAGTTGACAAGCACTAGCTCAGGTGATCAAGTCAGTATCAACAGCGATGCTCTGTTGACAGTTAAGTCCTTGAGGTCAGATGATGAGAATACAATTGTTGTCTCTACTGTGTTTCTTCTGGAAAACTGAAGCCCCAGTCTAATCATCAGAAAATATCAGATGAATACCAACTGAAAGATGCTGCCACCTTATATGACCAGTACTCCTGAAACTCATCAAGGTCACCTAAAACCAGAGGAGCTCAAGAAGTCACAATGACTAAATATGATACGGTATCTGTGATGGGATCCTGAGACATAAAGAGTTTATTAGGGAAAAGGAAATCTGGATAAAATATTCACTTTATCTAATAAGAATGTATCAGTATTGGTTCATTAATTGTTAACAAATGTTTCCCATACTCATGTGGAATGTTAATAATATGGAAAACTGGCTGTGGGATTTATGGAACTCTCTGTACTACAGGGCACAGTATGATTGAAACACATGATGTGAGTTTAAATTTAAAAAAAAATTATTGCAGTAAGGCACCTTGCCATTAATCTCACTCAAAATCCTTCCCTTCACTTCAGTACATTTATCCTGTTACTCTTGCTGCTTTCTGGAATGTTTCTGGGAGTCTTTTTCCATGAGTATCTCTAGCTGTGCTGTCATGGGTGCTTTGATGTCCTGAATTTATTCAAAACGTTTACCTGTCATGGTCATCTGGACTCTGGGGAAGAGCTAGAAGTCCCACAGTGCCAGGTTCAGGGAACAAGGAGATTGAAGACACATCACAGTGTTTTTACCAGCCTACCTTTCTATTGGATGGCACCTAGTAGCAGCATTCACATTATAATTTGATCATACCTCATAAAGACCTTCATGAAAGAAGACTTCGAGAAGTGCTTTAGAAAGTGGCAAGATTGTTGGGATAAAGGTGTTCAAAGCAAAGGTGAAAACTTTGAAGAGAAGATTAGTAGCAATGTACCTTTTACTATAACAAAGTTTTAAAAATTTAAACATTAATGGTATAGTTTGATCTTGTCTCATATGTCCACACTTTTTATAAATATAAAACTGTCCTAAAAATTAAAATTTATTACAAATACATAAATATATAAATAGTTACTTCTTTCTCATTGCTGAGACAAAATACCCGATGCCAAAAATTAAGGGAAGAAGGTTTATTTAGCTCAGTATGTGGAGGTTTCAATCTGTAAGCTGGCTTCAAAGCAGGATGACATGGCAGAGGGGCAACAGCTCATGGTGGTGGAAGACAGCAAAAGCAGCAAGAGCAAAAGGAGGAGAGCAAGCCTCTTTCCCTCCCTTACATTGCAGGAATGGCATTTCTGTAGTAAAATGGAATTGGAGCAGAGATTTAAGGCGATGAGGGAATGAACCATGCACAGGTAGTGGGCTCTGCATGTGTGGGAGTCCTGAGTGGGGAATATGTTCAGTTTGTGTAAAGAAAGCAGAGACCAGACCAGTTGGGGAAGCTTGGAAAGGGCACAAGATTAGGAGATGGGGCCAGAAGGTGGTGGATGCAGGCCAGGCAGGCCTTCAGCTGCAGAGAGGACTAAATGGATGAATGAGCGGGATGAATGGGCAGTTTTCACCTTGAAGCTTACTCTAGGTACTCCGGCCTTTTTTTTAATGAAGTCATCCCTCATAATACATCCCTCTCTGCATACACAAATTGTTTATGACAACAACAAAACCTCAGCCTCTACACATTCCAGCAGGATTCTCTATTACCATAGAAGAAGTATAAAGCATGCCATCTCCTTTCTGAACCAAATTTGAGACTGTTTCTAACAGGCAAAGTGAAATGAAGACTTGAGGCCAATTCTGTACATAATTTACTTATTTAAAACCCTCATACATGTCAGAAATCTTTAGATAATGGAAAGAAAGGTAGATTTTCCTCTCTTCATTGTTAAAGTAATTGGTTCAACTCTCGTTGTGTAGGTTTGGGAACAGCCTGCAGTCTGTAATTAGTTCCAAACCACCAAAGCAGAAAGAGAGTAAAACCCCAATTCACTGAGGGATGTTCTCCCTCACACACTTGGCTTTCAGTGGCTCAGGCAGGGTCCAAAAGGCAAGCTCACGACTGGGAATCACTTAGAAAACAAAGTAACTTGCAGAGCATGCCTCGGGCTGCCCAAGAGTGAGCCCACACTTGTGCTTTCTCCATCTCTATCTCCGGACCCATGAAATGCAAGGAGACACCTACGTGATACGACATCCCTGTCATCAGTGTTTTCACACTCATCACCTGCGACAAGAGACACCACTTCTTGCACGGAGTTGTGGCACCAGGGGTGAAATCAAAGCACATCCTCCTGACTCTTTCTTTAAGCAGAAAGGTCAGAAGTGAAGTTGTTCCACATGAGTATCAGAGCAAAGTTTGGCCCTCAAGAGTTGAGACTTGAACCCAGAATATCTGTTTATTTATGGGTGATGAATGCCACACTGAAGCCCTGGCTATATCCTGGGGATCTGAACCGCTCTGAACCTTGGTTTCTTCATCTGTAAAATGACAAATATAATTTCTGCCTGTCTGCAAGGCCCTTGTCAAGATTACATGAAGTAATGTCTCTAAAACGGCCAGAACAACATATGGCCTATGATAGGGCAATTAACAGGCACTGATTCTTTTTACACTTATGAGTATTCATCACACCTTTGCTCCTGGCATGGATCTGGTGACCTCTTGATAAGTGAATATATAACTGTCTGAATAAAACATCTCAAGGAAGTCTTGAAAGATGCTTTATATAATGATACTTAATATGATACTGATAATAACTGTCAATTGCTGAGTACTTACGGCTTGTCAGGTGGTGTGATTATATACTCAAACTCATCATCTCACTGAATCCTTGCAACTACCTAATAAGGTAGGCCTACCTTTAATTCACCTTTAAAAGTGAGGAGCCAAGGTTGAGAAAGGTTAAGAAATTTCCAAGGATGACACAGCCAGCAAGTGTCAACTAGACTCTGAACTCACACCCTGATTTCAGAGGCCATGCTCTTTACTGTTGTAGTATCCAGTGAAGAATTTTAATGCATATTTTAAAAAAAGAAAAAGATGCTTTTGACATCTTTTTAAAGAGACTCAACTAGGATGAAGTGATCGTGTTGCTCCCCAAAACAGCCTCACTGGTTGGACTGGCATTCAGCAGGCCAGCAACAGTGGGAGCAGAAGGGCTATCAGGGACAGGCCCTTTGAGCAGCTGGCTGGAGGAGCTGTCCAGCTCTGTCCAGAGGAGTGATGGGATGGCACCAGGTGGACTCAGTAGGACAGGGCCCAAGATGCTGAACTGGGTTTTCACCTTGAACAAGAGGTAAAAATGCCCCCAGGGCAAAAGCAAATTGTTCAGGGGAGCAGTGCAGAGTGGCACCAGAAGTCAGTCCTACAGGGACAGAAAGCTACAGCCCAGGGCACTGGGAGTGGCCAGGAGCCAGGATGCCAGTGCAAGCGTCCAGGGCAATACCACGCTGTGGGAAGGAGCCCTCTCAGTGGTAGGTTGCTGATCCAGCACCCCTGCATGCAGATGTGGAGTGCGAATGTGCAGTCAAGGAGGTGAGACAGGTTAACTTCACCCCAGACTACTCCTTGGGGTAAACTCACCTTAGAGAAGGGCCAGGTGACAGACTTGTGGACACCATCACCATACTGCCAACCCCAGTGCTGCTGGAGGGTAGGAGGCGTGCTAGCTGTGCTTCTGTGGTACTGAAAAGCCTCACAGCTTCTATTTGGAACATACTCTGCTCATCAAATACCTGACAGCCCTCTTTCACCTCTTGCTAGGCATTGTGAAAACTGCAGAGAACCAACGTGGGGACCAGGCCCGTCCTCTCTTGAGGAGGCCACAGACTGGAGGGCAAGCCCCTTATCGTTGCTGTCCACGAGCCTGGCAGATCCAGCCTGGCAGATCCAAAGAAACAACAGTGCACTAATGGGTGCATTTATGTAAGGGGGTTTATGGTTGTGAAATGCTTTCTCCCCAACAGGAGGTAGTGTAGTCTAATAGAAGGAATGCTGGGGTTAGAATCAAGTAGGCCTGGTTCAAATGCCAGCACAGAAATTTACCAAGCTGTTTGCTCTTGAGCCAAATCCCTTATCTCCCTGGACTTTTAGTCTCAATCTATAGAACTGGGCTCCAAATTCTTACCCTGTTTTCCTCTGTGAGGCAGCATGACTACGATTAAAAGCATGAACTGGGGTCAAATAGCTTTGGTCTACAGCTTAGTTTCTCTGTTTACCAACTGTATGACACAACCAAGCTACCTCTCTGTGCCTGTGCCCTGCTCTCTACAAAGGAGATAACCATGTCCCTTCACTTAAAGGGCTTTGTGAAAGTTAGATGAGTCAGCATATGAAAAGTGATTAGAAGAGAGGTTAGAACGTGTTGGTACACAGAAATACTCGAAGTTTATCTATTTTTCTTCTTATTACTTCCTCCCAGAGCGGATGGGAATATACCATGAGATGCTGCTAACTCAACCAGCATGTGACTCTCTTTGTTTCCCTTCTTTTCACACTGTGGCAGGAGTACTGGGGCCAGGACCTGTTTTCTCACCCTCTGTTCAACTCTAGCTAGGTGGGAAGAGGTCAGCAGGGCTGGCTTTGGCTTCTGGCTCCACCTGTACACCCATCTCTTGTTGGCATTTCCTCTTCAGCAGGCCCAAACTCAAGCTCATGTGCTCATCCAAAGACAGCCCAACAGCCAATAGTGCATCTCCAGATTAACACGCCTTCCCCTTTACCATCTTTCTCAGCTCCCCCCAGCTGGGCCTTATCAGGTGCACAGTTCCTCTCCCGATGCCCTGCCCTGTCTGCGGCAGAGCTCCCCATTGCTGGTAGTGAGAGATGCCAGAGCAGTCCTGGAAATAGGGGGTCTCCAACTCATGACCCTCCACCTGGGTCCATGAGCAAATGGCAACATGACAGTGTCACACAAGCCCAACAGTTCTGCAGGCAGAATATATTCTATTACGTGGAATGGGTGCATTGTAACATCTTCCCCACAAGCACGTGCCCACAGAAGAAAAACCGCAACACAGAAATCCCGCACTGGTAAACTATGCTCTGTGAATGTTTGCACTGTCCCCATTACTATTTTATTGCTCCAGCCTAGGTTTCAATTTTCCCATCTGTAAAATGAAATGATTCCCATGTCACAGATAAAGGGGAGGATACCTGTACAGTGTGCATGCCAGCAATTCTGCCATGTTATCATAATTATTGCTATTATTATTTTAAAGCCCCTGCACTCTCTTTGCCCTCTGAAGTCAGAACAATCTGTTTCCACACTATTTACCCATTCCTACTGCGCATAAGTCCCGGGGATTGGCTGGGCCTCTCCCTCTGACCAGTCTCATTTCTATTTCTGCATCTTTTCTCTGTGGTTCCTTTTTCCTCTCCCATGAGGCCCAAATCTGACCCTTTTCTTTGTAAGTGCTGCCCCACATTCAAGGCCCAGGTCATCTATGAGCAAGAAGTCTTTGATGGCCTTCCCTTCCCCAGCCTGCAGCTCTCTGAATTCACACCCACTTACAGTTTGTACTAAATAACTTGAAACCGCCTGCTGTTCCAGGATTTTGGTTTTATCTGCCCAGTTAGACTGCAGTCCTTGATTAAATAGCCACTGAATTTCTTTCTTTATTGCTAGTCTGCATCTTAAAGCTCATGTTCAGAAAGTTCCCTGCAGTGTTCCCCTGAGTGTCCTGAGTGGGACTGGAGAGATTCCCAGGAGCTCAGAGCCCAGCTGTGGTCTCTTCATTTCTGAAATGAAGATGGTGACACCCAACCTCCCGGAACTGTTTGATGGGCTGGGACGCTGGGCATAACGCTACATCTCTGAGGTGACAACATAATCTGGCAGGAGATAAGGAAAAGCAATTAGAACTGACAGGAACTGACGTGGAGGCAGGAGGTAGGGATGTGGGATGCTGAGGCTTCCGCGTGGGGTGGATGTGTGCATGCACCTGTGCTGGGCCCTGCACTTGGCGCTGTTTGTCTATTAGGTATCCCAAACTCTGGGAGAAGAGCACACACTCTGGACTCATGCAGCTGGGTTCAAATCCGAGTCCAATCAGTTGTGTAGCTTCAGTTACTAAAATGTCTTTGGTTTATGTTCTTGCTCTTTAAATTGGGATAATTGAAAGCAAGAGTTGGCACATGTTTCCTACAAAAGGCCAGACCATGAATACTTCTGGCTTTGTGGGCCATGTGGTCTCTGTCACAACTATTCAATCCTGCAGATGCAGCATGCAAACATCCGCTGTGTATACGTGAATGAATGGACATAACTGTCCCAATAAAGCTTTATTTGCAAAAACATTAGTGGCCAAGAACCTCTAGCGTAGAATTTACTTCAGGGGTTACAGAGGATTGAAGAGTTAATCTATTTCATGCCTTTAGAAAATTGTTCAGTACGTGTTAATTACTTGCCATGCATTAACTGTTATGATAATGAACCCGTGGAATGGACATTAGGGGAGAAAACCAAAGCTCAGAAGTAACAGGAAAACTTTCCTAACATCTGATGTTTTCTAACAGTGGTAGAGTCATATACAGAGTTCAGGTCTGTTTGAGACTAAAGGCTATAGTTTTTCCCTGCAATTTTGTGAACTTCAAAATTCTTACTAAAACCCAGAACTTACTCCATTGACCCAAGAGGGACCATGTGTTTTGGGATTGGATTCAAACCCTGGCAACATACCAACTGATTAAATGGGGCTAGGGACCCACACAAATATCAGAAATCACACAACTTTGCTTCCTTGGAATCCGAATTATAGACAGTGGGAAACAGATGTGAACCCTGGCCCCCCCACCAGCTCAGGGTGCTCATGCCTTTTCAGCCTTCCCTGATCCCTGCTTGGGTTCCTATGACATGGATGGATCAGCTGCCTTTGGGGAGCCCTACTTATCTGCACAAATTGGGCAGGCTTCTCAAATCCCACATTAGTTCTGTACTGAAATTCCAGAACTTTTCTACCATGGAGAAAGGCTTCATGCCCTGACTTTTAACAAACCCAGAAAGTTCAAATGCATTTCCGGGGGGACAATAATCTCAAAACTGTTATGTGAGAAGGCAAAGAACGTGTTTCCATTGAGAGAGGGAAACAAAGGGCATCCAGAAATGTCACCAAAATGTCCTGAAAACTGTCAGGCTTGTCACAAGGTCTTGGGAGTGTGATTTATGTAAAGATTTCTTCTGCTCAATGAGAAGGGTTTTAAACCTGAGAACCTGAAGTTGTTAACAATCATTACTTCCACATACCAGGTACACTGAATAAAATGATACACTAACCCACTCTTCATGCCACAGACTTTGTATATTTTGAAACTATCCACACATCTGACTCACTATTCCTCTTAATTCCTTCTCTTCCTTCATGCTGTCTGTTCTCACTCCAGAATCCAGGCTAATAACAAGTTTATTCTAGGAAAAGATCCTCTGATTCTGTAGCTAAGAAGACACTCTAATGGTTGTTTTGTGTATGTAGATTTAACAATAATCATTTGTTTGTTTTATGTTTAATTCCGCATGTATTGTAGTAAGACCATTTAGGCTACAATTCCCCCAAAACACCACATATCTCTTGTTCCCAGATTCAGCGGGCATTGTGTTGATATATCCTCCCTCATCTGAGGACAGGCCACCATAGACTTGCCTGTCTGAGACAGGATGAAGGAAACTTCCATTAGGTGGGCATAGTTTATTATCCAAGTAGATTCACCTTTTGAATTCTAAACACTTCTAAGAAAAAAAGGGGGATGCTATTAATTACAACAGGACAAAAGCATGAGCTGGGACCAGTCTAGGATGTAATATCACCCTTCTTCTTCATCTCCACAGAATTGTTATCTGGGAAATTTGTACAAATATTTATCACCAGGCCCTGCCCTCTCAAGGATGACAGAACACAGAGAAGTTTCAGGGTTTGAATTTTAGTTTTGATGGTGCTAATCTGCCCCTTTGGAGACTCCACTGATCCCTCCCATTTCCACAATTAATGATCCCTGGGAGATCCTAGACGGGCAGCAGTTACTCAGTGCAGAGGCGGAAGCCTTTCTGATGCTGGTGACCGGGCAGAGACAAGGAGGAAGGGGCATCTTCCTGGAAGGCCTGATGTAGGAGTTCCCAAGTTTTGCATCAATAAAATACTCAAACCTTTTGGAGACTTGTAAAGAACTGTCGGCTTTTTATTAATCACATAAGGATATTTATCCTTACCATTATTAATTAACAAGAAAATGTTAATACACACACATACCCCAGGGTAGTAATTGACACAGCAGGGCCCTGTGCAGGGCAGACACAGCAGTGCTCAACATTTCCCTCCAAACAGAAGGAACAAAAAGGCTGCTGTGAGGAGCTCTAAGGAGGGCTATTTAGGGTTGTGTCTTGAGTTTAACCTTGGCCCCATATACTAGGTATAGCAGAAAGTGCTCTCTTGTCTCCCAACAAAATTTCCAAATCTTTACACAAATTAGAACCAATTGTCAGGTCCCACTGTTGCTACTACCACTTTTGTTCACCAGGAGAAAGTCACCCCTGCTCCCCTACCAGCTTCCAGTCTGGTCTCTGCAGCTTTCCTCAAAGAGGCAGGCTGTATACTGCTGACAAACCGCAGCTCCTCCTCTTTTAATTGTTTGGCCTTAGGCAACTCTCTTAACTTCTCAGATTCCCAGTTTCACTCAGTTGAATAGTACCTATTCAACAAGACTGTTTTAAGAATTAAATGAGATGCATTGCTGTAAATCAACCCCCATGTACACCTTTAATTGGGTTTATCTCTCTGGCCCAGCCATTTTTGCTGGACCCAAAAAGCCTAGGTTTCTTTCTTGGTTTCCCCTCCTTAGTTTTCATCCCTTCCTATCTCATGCTTCAGACCCACCAGAAGGAACTGGGCTGGGACTCTGGCTTTGATGCTATCATTTCTGCCCAATGTCCCCTCTGCCACCAGGGATCTTCCCATGGATGGACACCTGAGTCACAGGAAAAATTATTTCCTGAACCACTGTCTATGTGCCTGGTTCATCATGACCTTCTCTTCAGAACAAGACGAGGTGTAGGTGCCATCATCAACCCACTCTTGCATGCCAGGCAGGAACAGTGTTGGAGAGTGTAGGTACAAGCTCATAAGGCTGAGGGTGGCCCTGCACCCTACCCTGACTCTGGAGTTTTCTGTTAACCACCAGCCTCTTTGCTTTTGAAGCTGGGTGCTTTCTACCTATTAATTCTGTCCTTTTAAAATAATCATCAGAGTGGTCACCCATTACTGAATGCGTGGAATCATTATATTCATTGTCTTGTTGGACTTTCCCAGCAATGTCTTACAGTTGCCATTTTCATACTCATTTTAAATAAGTTGTTCTGAGTTCAGAATAAGCATGTTATCCAGTCAATTGGCTATGAAAGGAGAATGCTGCATGCTATTTCTTGATACCGCAGCATATGCCATGTACTTTATCACTAGTGGCCTCGTGACAGCTCTGTAAGGAAGGTAATGTTACAGGCAGAGAAAAAGGCAGAGAGAAGTTATGGAAGTGCAGGAGCCCTCACAAGCAAAGAGTAACAGGCTGGGATTAAAGGACAGGCAGTCTGGCTTCAGAGTTGGGCCTCAATCTCCAGTGCTGCTTGCTTTAAGAAGCGAAGGACTCCAGATGCTGCGAGGGGGGAAAGGGATGATTACAAAGGCAGGGGGATTGTCCATGCATTGAGAGGAGGGTCAGTGAGTCCAGGAACTGCGAAAGCTCTGAGCCAAAGAACTCCCCATGCCCGGTGAATGAGAACGTCCCCCAGGGGGTACAAATATTACCCTTGACTCCCCTGCAAGAGGGGTCGGCCACCCTGGAGAACTTTTCAGCCTTGAGCAATGGTGTAGGTATCTTGTTTCCTTTTGGCCCACTGAGATACATCAGGAGGAAACTGCCTCAGACTCTTAAGCAAGATTTGCCTCCAATATTCTGTATAAAATCCCCAGAAGTAATGGAAGTCAACAGCTGCCAATGCCAATTGTGTTAAGGACACCATGTCGGGGGAGGCCTTTGGTTATGGTAAGCAAAAACAAATTTGTTGAGTAGCTAGCATGTGCTGAAACACTAGACACATAGTTCTCACAGGAAACTTGTAAAGTTGGAATTAGGCCTATTTTACAGATGAATAAACTAAGACTTAGTGCAGCAAGGAACTGTTCCAAAAAAGGCGAGGAGTAGAGGGGCCTGCAAATATTTCAGCGACCACAGGACTTCACAACGCATCCGCTTATCTGGTTCCCTGTTGCCTCTTACTTGTGTGTAACTGGCCTGGACATGTATTTGGAATTTTCCTGCAATTAGTGATGAAATTAGCAATGTTGGAAACTCAGCAACCAATCTGCCAGCCACTGTGTTGTGGCCTAAGCTTTGCCCCTTTGCCTCCAGGGTCCTCTGTTTGCTCCTGGACACATCAAAGTCTAAACATTATCACTCTGAAAACCACTGCTATGAGAGCAGACCATCATCTACAGGGAAGGTGTCGAGAAATCTTGACAGCAGGTGAAGAAAGAGATAGCAGACATGCTCATAGGATCCCATTTGAGATATCACAAGCAAGGTAGCTAACAAGGGACAGATTACAAGAAAGTCTTCAGCTTGTGTGAGTGAAAAAAGATCCCTTGAAATCAGTAAGGAAAAGACAAAGGATCCTATAGGAAAATGAAAACAGGATATTAACAGCCCATTCATGGAAAACAAAAACTTAAGTGGCCTCCAGATACTAAGAAAATTTTCATTCTTACTAGCAACAAGAGAAAGGCAAAGAAAAAGAACATGAGCAATCATTTTTGACCCAATAAATTGTCAAAAATGTTAAATAATTAACAACACTCAGTGTTGCCAAAGGTACAGGGACACCTTTAGAAGAAACAGCAGAACAATTTTGACCTTTTTGGAGGATTTTGGTCAGAGAGATCAAAATTTTAAGTGTATGAAATCCTTTACTACATATTTCATTTTTTGTATCTTTTCAAGAGAAATTCTCATACCCTATAAAACCTCATATCCACAAAAACTCTTATCAATGATGATCTTTACATTACTGTTTGCAATAAATTACAAAAACTACCTAAATGTCTAGTAACAGGACATCAGTTAAACAGTTTTATATCTTTTCAGGCCCTAGAATTATAATCAGTATGTAATAGACATGGGGCAGTGCTATAAGCACTAATAAATTTTTAAAATCTTGTAAATAAAAAAGTGGAATAATCTCTGTCATATGACCGTGTGTGTGTGTGTGTGTGTGTGTACACATTAAAAGGATTAAAAAGACACACACACACATACACACACACTCACACACACACGTGTCATAGGAATCACCTCTGGGATCCGCGGAGGTCTGTGCCTTTCTCCTTTCACTCTATATTTCTGTATTTTTCATGTTCTGTTTTGTTTTGTTTTGTTTTTTCACAATGTAGGAATACGTCTGTCACTTCTCAGTTATCTGAAGGACACACGCTGGCCACAAAGCCCCTCGCCTGCGTTCTCTGCCCTGCGGGAGCCTCTTGTGGGCAGGAGCCACCACCCCACACCCCAAGAGTAGGCACAGCACTGCCCTGCTCCTTCCCACGCAGGACAGCTGCTACACAGAACTGCCGCGGCACGCACTGAAGCGATTCTTGTCATCTTATAGTCATCGTATCGTATATATATATTTGTTTCTTTCTTTCTTTCTTTCTTTTTCTTTTCTTTCTTTCTTTCTTTCTTTCTTTTTTTTTTTTTTTTTTTTTTTTTTTTTTTTTTTTTTTTTTTTTTTTTTTTTTTTTTTTTTTTTTTTTTTTTTTTTTTTTTTTTTTGTACCAGGGATCGAACTTGCAACCTTGCGCCTGCCAGGCAGGCACTTAAGCCACTGAGCTACATCCCCAGCCCGATTCTTGTCATACTGATAAATCACGCTCCACCACAAGTACCCCAAAAGTAACAGACTATCAGACCTGTGAGTAAAACGCTTGATATAAATCTCAAGGGCCAGTGGGCACACAGTGGACATGAAGTGCCTTAAATAATTGCTTCGCTGGCCTAAAACACAGCAGATGTGCCTTAGCCTTAGCTCACCCAAGACATAAACTGTGCCTGTGGGGAAGCGGAGTCAGTCAAATGACTCAGGATGGAGCTTGGTTTTAGTATGAGTTACTTTTTCCTGGCTCATTGCTTTTAAAGATGGATGCTTTTCAGATGGCCTGGCCCACCAGCAGAGCCTCCCTCCCTCCGACAGCCAGAGGTGGATGGTCAAGGAAGGGGCACTTCTTTCCCCTCCTGACCACTCCCTTTTCCCTTCGGAACAGCACAGAGGCAGCTGTGAGGCGGCCTGGTCATGTGGAGGAAGATGAACTGGATGGATTTGGAGTCTCAGGGTTTGGCACTCCAAGCCCAACTTGGCCTTTACTAGTTGTGTGGTGCTGGGAATGCTGCACGACTTCCCTGGGCTGCAGGGTCCCGGGGCACAAAAGGGGAAGATATGCCTTGCACTGCATTGTGGTGAAGACTGACTCAACAAGGTCACTAGCACAGCGCTGGCCACACAGACAGCACTTAGCGGTAGTGCAGTGAGCTCCCCAGGACACAGACGGCGCCTCACTTACAGCTGTACCCTCGTGTCTGCCTGAGAACTAGGCAGAAAACATTTAAGGAGGAAGGTATCAAGGAAGGACTGAGAAACAGTTACGGCAGACAGTAACTAATATTTATCGTGTTGATCCAATGCCGGGCCCTGATCTAACTGCTTTCCGTGGATTTTTCTCATCAGTCCTTATAGATAACTATGGACAAAACCATGCTGTCCACACTTCCCAGTCAAAGGAACAGAGGCAGAGAGATCAAGAAACCTGAACAAGGTCACACTGGTGGCTAGTGGAGGAGTTGTTGCCTGTGCTTGTGGTGTGGCTGTAGTGCTAGAGGAGCGGGGCACACTGGGCAAATCACATAGCCTCCTACATAAGCATGAAGGAAGGGAACACAGGAACAGCCGACTTCTTGGATGGCTAGAATGATGGCCTGTGAGGAAGGAGGGGACCGTCAGCAGCACGCTCGCCCACAGCAGTGACGCAGCACAACAGGTGGACAAGCAGAACCCTGCAGGAGCACAGCAGAGTAGGAAGGTGTCTCCAGGGCTCTGGGCCCAGCAACCTCCATGCTTCTGGAGGAGCGAGGACCCCAGGCCAGGTTCACCATCCGGGGAGGATGGGATCCCAGAGCACGAAGGGATTTCAGACGCTGCAGCACTGCACAGGCTGTAGACTGCTACTTGCTCAGTGCCACAGAGCACAGGATTCAGATCCCTCCTGTGCAAGCCAGCTCTGCCTCTGACACTGAGACAGTACTCCTGGCCTCTCTCCCCCATGAATGGCCTTGAGGTTATGACCTATTTTTCATTCACTTGTTTATGCTGCAGTTCTAGCCATGAAATTTTCAGGAAAAACAGAAATGGCTACTGCACTTTGAATATCCCCGATTCCATCAATGGGGTCATCCCCCAGGGAGCTCCAGCCTGCTCTTCTGACATACTACTGGGTGACCTACCTGCCAGCAGCCTTGGGATAGAGATGGTCTACAGGGAAAGATGGGGGCGGGGAGAAGAGGATTTGCCAGAGTGAATTATTCTCTTTCTTCTTGGCTTGCCACCTCTGTCTTGTGAGTTGCCCCTGCTACATGAGTGTGGAGAAAAAAATCATGCAATCGATCATTCCCATGTTTATTTGGCATATGGCTGAGTCCACTACTGAAATCACGAATCCTTGCTTCCTAAGATTTAAAATTCTGCACAGAGCCCTTCCTACCTCAGCCCCTCACCACACATACACACACCCTCACCTATGCACTTAAATTTAATTTCCAAGGGCTGACTCAACTGTCTTTGCTTTGGAATATTTTCTCTGAGGCTCACAGTTAGGAACATAACACCCTGTACTATAGCTATCGTTTTATGGTGTTACTCTTCTGCAGGGGAGGGACAAGTTTGAGTGGGAGTCCTTTCTGTGCAGGTTCATACTGTAAGCATGGCTAGCTGGCACATGGATGGCACCCCAGAAGTCTTTATTGAATAAGCAAATACAAACTGTAAAAAGGACTGAAGAGTGGTTCTGACAGCAGCCCTACCCTCAGTCAGCCTCCAAGTTAGCGGGGAAGCAGATGCACAGGTGTCACGGCACCTGTGAGAAGAACGATACCCACCGGGCACTGAGCATGCATGACTGTGCTGTGATCTCCCTCTGCTTTATGTTCCTGCTGATCTGACCACATGAGCTGGAAGTACGTGTGTGGGAGACACATGGGGTGCACCCTTTTTCAGGGTGTGTTATTTCCCTAGTGTTCCCTTCTGCAGGATACCTCAGAATTTGCTATTCAGAATCATGCACCGGAATTCAGTGGTGCAGCTTGAGACAGAAAACACATGTCAGGGAGCCGAATGGGGAAAAGCAAAGAGATCTACAACACAGAATTCCTCTCAGCAAACCCCAGCACCTCCGTGGTCTTCTGAAATTTTCTCAGACATATTCAATTTTCTCCCATTTCATGCCCATTGCAACCCCTTTGCCATTTGGGGTTCACTTCAAACACCCAGCCTCGGCAGACCTCTCCCACTGCTCCCAGGGTCAGCCCTTCCCACCCAGCTGCTCTATTCATCTCTGTTTCCTTATACACCTTTCTCTCTCAACACTTGTTTT
>RJWM01030934.1:0-22850 GCA_004363535.1 Dasyprocta punctata
CTAGCTCTCAGAGAAGCATAGAACTCAGACAGATGGAGACACAAAAAGCACCCACATCCAGGCTGTTATGGGAGCCACAAGAGCTGACACAGGACAGTGATAGGCATGCATAGGTGAGCTCAGGAAGGCCAGAGCAGGGTGCAACGTCAAAACCCAAGGAAAAAATAAAAAAATAAAAACAGACACAGACTCACTTTGCTAACAGAGGTAGTTTGAGGGGGTCACTAGGAATTCTGAAGACACTTGGAGTTCTGTCCATCACCTAGGCTGATCTGAGAAGCTTTTGAGCAGGAAAGGATTTAGGAGGATGGTCTTATCTCAAATTGAGACTCAGTTTCTCATAGAGTTGGGTGTCAGATTAAGGATGCAAATCAGAGCCTGGGTCAGTCTAATGAGATGCAGCTGGAGGACCCAAACTTGTGATTGAGCCCATTATGATGAGTTCTAAACTCTAAAGATTTTACTGCACTTCAAATTTATTCTCAGAGTATTGTTTCCAACGAAACAAAAGGTCACATGTATAGATGTAGGAGAGAGAATAGATTGGGCATATTACCTTAGCAACCAAAACCACTGTAAAGAACCATCAAGATGAATATTGCCACAATACCACAGGAGTTACCCTCCATAGTATCTGGTTGGTTTCACTTCTATATCTGAAGTTCTTGGTACTCTGAAGAGCACCTCCCCGACAAACACTCCTCAACTCTTCACAAGCCTCATCCATATATAAGCAGTTGTCCGTGTGATTTTCCACAGTCATGGATACAAATGCTGTGGCAAAGTGGGGGGAAATCCTAAAGCAGGAAAGTGGCCACATTCCAGGCTTCTCTCTGCAGTATTACACAGCGTTATGTTTTCCCTCATTTTGGAGAATATTAATTTACATATCACTGAGAATCTAGTGAATCTCAAAGCTAACTTGCATGTAAAATAACACATTGCTCCTTCAAAACACTTCCTAAAGGGCAGGCAGAGGTCAATCACTTCCTTTGATTCACAGTTTAACAGCTAATGTGATGTGACAAAAATGCCTTAAGACCAGCCATGGTGTTAACAATCGGGAGGAGAGAAGCTAAAATGATAGCTTCCTAGAATTTGCACAGTGACCTAAATGAAGATTAGCTGGCTGTATTGAAGTCTTGATAGAAATCAGATGGAACATTTCTTAGACACCATCTAGTCCTTTAAATCTGGTTACCCAAGTAACAACTCTTTGAGAGTCAGTTCTTACTTCTTCCCAGCCCAGCCAGCAGTGCCCTGATAACACCTATTCTTCCTACTTAATGATTGAGAGACTAATGGTTTAACTGCTGTCCTTTTTGTCTCCACCTCAGTTGCCTTGAGCCTCGGCCAACAGGTCCATAAGTGCTCATTTTTCTCTGGGCATTAAGTAGAGTGCAGTGGCATTTCTTCCAAACATTACTTGATTTTATTTTTCTTCTTCGATACTCCTCATCCTTCCCTACTCTCCATGAGACATTGTACAGACCTCTTCATGAGGCCTGGAAAATTTTCATTGCTCCAGTGAGCTGTGTTATGACACTTTGAGTCTCCACTAAGTCAATATTTAGAAGTACAATTTAGAAATGGCAGTAGTTCAAATCTTCTTGTCAGGTAGATAAACCCTCAGACTGAAAAATTGATCAGTGGTGAAGAGTCCAACCTACTCCTCCTCAAACCTTGTGATATTTAATACTGTCAACACATCCTTTAGATTCCCATCCAATGGTATCACTGAGCAGTGCAGGGGGAGACGTGCCTTAAGAAATGGTCCCCAGCCTCGAGTTAGCCAGGAGGACATGACTGGGACCCAGTGTTGTTCTGCTCAAGATAAGAGATAAGTATGCATTGTTCACTAATGCTATTCCTCCACCCCAGCTCTCCAGTTTGATGTCAAAGCAATTGACATCAAATTGAGGGACAAAAGGGAAAAGTTCCAATATTCAATTCGTATTGGAGAGCAACCAAAGCAAAGCATACTGGAGAGCAAGCAGCGAAGGATTTCTTGAGGAAGGAGAAGTGAGGGAATTGGTGTGGATGCTAAGATATTGTACAGCAAGCTTTTAAACTTCTTGGACCAGTAGTGCTACCTCACATAGTGGCAGTGGCCTCTTAAATGTATTCTTACACCTTTTATAAAATGCCAAAAAAGGAATGAAAAGTTAGTCACTTTTTAATAACCTGTGGTTAAAACTCTTTGGCATTTCAATTCTGTATCTTTCATTGCCCATTTTGCAGCTGTAACTCCCTACAGCCAAATAGGAAATCTTGAGTACAAACCGCTCCTATGCTGGGTGTAGGTCTGGGCTTTTCTCCTGACCCCTTCCTGTCTAGTGCAAGTGTTTAGACCAATAAGATACCATCCGACTGGAGGAACACACCTCACTACCTGTTTTCCCTTCCTACTTTTCCAGAACTGGAATGAGTGGGGAGTTAACAGGCAGGTATCCAATTCAGCTGCCCTTGCATTTTGGTTGGTATAATAGAGGAGATTTTTTTTCTGGGTAAATGACACATACTAACAATTTATTAAAAATTATGAGTTATCTACAAATTGTTCCTTTTTCCTGCCATGGTAGGGCCCTGACACCCTTCCTTTAGTTTGACCTCAGATGTATACAGCTCAGACAAAGGGAAAATTAAGAGGCCATCATTCATCACGCAAATGTGTGAGTCAATATTATACCTGAGTCATTGCTTCTATACACAGGACATCAAAAAGTGGAATATTTTTCAGGCAGATATTTAACAACACTAATAAAAAGTATTTGTATAGTCACTAAATTTCCCAATAAAAGTCATCAATTTGGCATTAGACTTTAAGATTTATGTCATTTTAGAACTAAAAGAGGCCTTAGTACATAATGTGCTGGTTCCAACACTTAGAAATGAAGAAACTCCTTAGGGAACAGATAAAAAGTATAGATCTCAGGGTTGGGGGTTGTAGCTCAGTGGTAGAGTGTTGCATAACATGCATGAGGTGCTTGGTTCAATCTTTAGCACCTCAAAAAGCAACAACCCTACAGGCCTCTTTTCCAGAAAAATACACCCATGCATACTACACTTTCAGTTTGTGCTTATGTAATACAAGAGAGTACAAGATTAGTATTATCAAGTTAATTTTTGTTATAGGAACACATGTATACTTATGATACCTAACTGATTTTATTTTATAAGATGTAAACACATTAACAATGCATCAAAATATCAAATGCAACCTAAAGTTCTTTAATTAATATTTTCAGGCATGGGTAGCCCTGGTTCAACATTCTGTGAGACCCTGGGTTGACATCACATTGCGTCATCTCCTTTGTCCGTAACTTTGGCAAGCTCTGCATCACTAATGTTTCCTGTGTCAGCAGGGAAGGATCACAAATCCACATTTTAAGGGTGAGATTCTCTCAAAAACACTGATCTTCAAAATCATCCCACAGAATTTTTAGGCAGCAATCATTTCGGCTGCAGAGATATTGAGAAATGTTTCCTCTCTAGACTGCTGGCTGCAGGAGCAATTCCTCCAGCTTTGAAAGTTTAGATAACTGTCCATCTACATCCACTCTTCTTTTGCAAGATGGTATCTTGGGCAAAAGAGCTCCTAGTTCCTTTTTTATTTTTTTTTCTGGCAGCATCCATTATGTTGATTAGAAAGTCTTAAAGAGAAATCCAGGGATGAGTTTCCATCTTCACAAATCATGGCAAATCCATTTCTTCACAAAACATCTTTAAAAAGAACGACTCAGGGATGTGGAATGGGCTCTCAGCTAAAACAGACACCAACTCTCCTCATCGTGTGCCTCTTCCTTGAGCACTCTCATGGAGATAGATAACCTGGTGTTTACCCAAATAAATGTAAAAAGCACAGTAATGAAAGGTATAGTAATGAAAAAATGATTGATTATAACGCCATCTAATAAGGGATCTACTGTCAAACATTTCCATAGAATATGACTGAGTTAACAACTTGGGAGGATGGGAAAGGTGGAAGAATGGGAGTGTGGGCAGAAAGGAGTATCTAGAGTGAAGGAATTCTGTTTGGTAAGGTCCTGTAAAGAAAGAGAAGAAGCACGGAAAGTCCACGAAATTTAACGAGGGGAGGATGGATGGGATACGGATGGGGCAGGGAGGCTAAAGGCAGGACAGGAACCCTGAGCCAAGCTAAAGAATATTTTCAAATGAGAGGAATGAGAAGTCCCTGGAAAGCTTTAAGGAGTGAATGACAGGATCATAGTGCATCTCAAAAACAAAACGAAACAAAGCAACTCTGACTGAAAAGTGGAGAATGGAATGGAGGCATCAGAATGGAGGATTAAGGGGTGACTGACTGGACAGGAAAAAATTGTGTGAACCCAGAGAAGGAATCAGCATAGTTTATGGTAACAGAGGTGGTGAAAAACGGCTAAATTGGACACATATGTAGGAATTAAAATTGGCAGGACTTGGTGATGCACGGGGTTAGGGTTAGGGAAATGGTACTGGCAGGCATGACATTTGGTTTCTAGCTTACTGAACTATGTGGATGGTGGATTTTCAGTGAAATTGGAGAAACTAAGAGGGGAAAAATTTGGAAGCAGAGGAATATTGGCTTGGATTTGGCTATTGGGAAAAATTGCAAAGCTTCATGTGTTTTTTGTTTTTTTATATTTTTCTTACTTTTTGTAGCTAAGACACATTGATTGTATAGCAAGAAAGGCAACTTACTTTATTTCAACTAGTGCTTAAATATTCTTGACATCGCTGGGCGTGGTGGCGCACGCCTTTAATACCAGCACTGGGGAGGCTGAGGTAGGGGGAGTGTTGTGAGTTCGAGGCTGGGTTGGGCTACAAGGTGAGGGCAAGGCCGGCCTGAGCTGCATAGTGCGACCCTGCCTCAAAAATCTAGGGCTGGGAGTTTGGCTCAGTGGCATAAGCACACTTTGTGAAGGCCTGGGACGCACCTTCCTCCTGGCAGTACCCAGCCTCGTAACTTGTGAGCCCTCTTCTGCCCCATCGTTTATACCATTCCTTCACTTCCTCTCTGCACCCTCTCACATGATCAAGATATATGAACTAAGGCCAGTAACTCAGTATCTACAGCTATACACCATCCCATTCCAATACCTCTCTAATCTAAAGGAGCAAGTAACTTGGCTGTTGTAGCCTTTGGTAAGACCCAGCGAAGAAGAAATTTTTGTGCTTCAAAGTCAAGCACCATCGAGGGACCCTGGTGGCCTCTTCTTGGGCTGATTTTGACACATGCTTTGTGCCATGCCTTTGCTTTTCCTGCTCATGAGCTTAAGTGGGGTCAAGGTTCATTTCCGCCAGGATGGCCATCTGACCCAGAGCAGATGCTGATGTGGGAAGCTCCTGAGCTCAGCGATGCATCCCAGACACCTCCATTGGCTTTTTCCCTGAGAACAGGCACTGGAAACTGAGCTTCAGGCTCCCAGAGTGCTCCCATCAGGCTCCTCTTCCTGCAAGGGTCCACCAGAGGACTCCAGGGAAAAGGCTGCTGTCTACATTCTTTCTCTCTGGGTCTTCTAAGCTGAGGAATTTGAAGTTTAGAGAACAGACAAGCAGGAAGCAAGTCAACTGGGTGGTCATCTGTGGTTACCTGACTCCAAATTCCATACAAGTTTCTCTGTGCTATTATCTTAGCTCTGGCCAAGTCTGGCAAGGGTTTTGCACTTATGGGGCATTCACCAGCCTTTAGATTGTTGAGGCCAACTTCCCAGAGCATACCCCAGCGGTGGTGGATTCAGAAGAGGAGGAACTCAGCAAAGATAATACCTCTGTATTAGTCCTCAGAAGGAAAAGGTGCCAGACTTTGGTTTCTGGTGGCTGAGGGCATCCTAAACTCACTTTGTAAAGTCTGGCTTCCTGCTAGGTCTATGCCACATTCTTTTGTTGATGTACAACATCTCTTGGAGCAAGAAGAGTATGTGAGCAGGAGACCACCCAGCCTCTGCTATGCCTTTCTTAACCAAGTCTGCAGCCATCGGCATTACATTGAGCATTTCTAGGGGATTTCAATGTGATGGGACAGAGTGGTAGCATTTTTATCCTGCTTAAACCCTTCTTGTGCAGACAGCTGACCTCTTTCAGGCCTGCTCTTCCTGTTCTCCCTACTACTGAATTTCCAGCACTTCACGGGAGCTCTTGGGGAACTATGGGCAAAGAAATTTAAAGAAAAGAGTCAGAACATGAGTTCTACATCAGTTCAGCCACTTTCTAGCTGTGTTCCCCGGGGAGAGTCACTTAAACTTTTTGTGCTCCTATTTCAGCACCTGTCAAACAGGAATGATGATGTGCACCTCTCAGGCTTGTTGAACATGTTAAATAAGGTAGTCAATATGTACAAGTTCTGCCTAAAGTATGTTTTTAAGGGTTACATCTATCCCTGGCTTCAGGTTCTTTAAAGGGGGCTTAGCCTGTGTCCATTTAAATGTGTCATGTGACGTTACCCTGAGCCAAAACTAAAGCTGCAAGATCACACCAAGAGCACAGACACACACAGGCAGCAAAACTGAAGTGTGAAAAGCAAGTGCTGCTTTAAATTGTAAGAGAATTCTAAGATGGACCAGGAGAGCTAATAAGGGACAGAAAGTAGGCTTTTCATGGAAGAGATGGCCAGAAGCAGCCAGTCATCAGAAGGAGCCAGTATGTGAAGAAGAACAAGCCTTACTGTCTGATGCCTTAGCGATCAGGGATCGGGACCCAGTGAGCAAAGTACACCATGCACATCATAGGTGCAGAAGTGCAGCTTCTTTGCCCCAGGTCCTTGGTCGCTAGGCTGGCTGGTCCAGCAGAGTTGGCTTGCTGGCTGCTTACCCAAAGACTGAAGAGAGATGGCTTGCAGGGCCATAGGGACAGCACTCACTCCCTGATGCTATTTCTGGGTGTATCTCAAAGCCACCTGAGAAGCCTGGGAGACCAAGAGACATAGGTATGGGAATAAGAGTAGTGTGTAAGGACTTGATGATCTCACTTTCAAATGGCAGAGGATGGAAAGGAATCCCTCCTCAGGAGCTGGAATTCCAGCAGTCTCTGCAGAAGAGAGCTTGTGGGGATTTTGTGTCTTGAATTGGTGCAGTCTATTATTATCCAAATAGCAGGAAAACACCTCTGAAGAGAAGACTTTGGTCAGGAATACCATGTGGTGCAGAAAATCAAGGTGTTCCCTTTGGGTGGTGCAAGGTCACTGGTCTTAAGACTGAGATCTTGAAGCATGTGCTTCAGACATGAAGATGCTGCTGCTAGCTATGGTCAAGGGGATCCAGAAGCTGTAATTTCAGTAGTGATCATCCATTCCTTATACGGTCTCACAGGAGAGGAGTGCAGTTCTCGAGCGTGGGCCAGAAGTTCTTCCTGATCTAACACTAAATAGCAAATACTGAGATTAAAACCTTATCTTTGGCCTCATTAAGCAGAGGCTCGGCATGAGTAAAGGCATGATTTCCTTCTGATCTTGGTTTCTTGTTAGTTATTTTTTATGCTCAATAGGTCATTTTCAGTTGAGTTTTCAGAATCAGTTTTAATAGATGAGCTGCTTCTCATGTAATTTGTCTTCCCCAGCTTGCTTTCACCGCTGTGTATAAGGCCAAGCTTCAGGAGCATCCCGTGCTCCTGCTAGCCCACTTCTCCTCTCCCTGCATCAGAAAAGGGCCACCATCATAGGTCTTCTCGCCCCATAGGCCAGGCTAACCCTGGGGAAAGGATCTCTGTGATCAAAGGCCGTGCTTCCCCCCAAAGACATGTTCCCACAAGCTCCTGTGCCTCAGATGTATTTTCCTGGAAAAGGTTACGTGTTTCTATGAGAGTTAATTGGCTTAGCTGTTTTAACAAGCTCTCTCGAGACATGTATTCAACAGTTGCACACCTGTCTCACATCATATAAAATGCAGCTTGCTGGAGTTATTGTTACAAGATGTGTCAAAATTGGCAAGCAAGAGCTACACTTGGAAGGCAAGACCTGTGTTCTAGGGAGTTCGCAGAAATGTGATTTTTATGAGCATAACTTGGTGGTCTTTGGAAAGAGTAGCCAGGAAATCAGTGTACATGGTGGAAGAAGTACCGGACCTCGCAGGCAGGGAGACCTTGGGTCATTCACATCTCCCATCTGATGTCTCTGTCTTCTCAGTTGTGAAACAGTGGGGTTTGATGTAAAGCTGGTGGGTATAGTTGCAAAAACTGTTAATTACACAATCTGTAGGGGCATGCTTTATGTCATGGACATCGTAGATTTGCATGTTTGTTTTGACAATTTTTTAGTTGATGGCAGTGAATTATGAAAAACTAAGTGTATTAAAATAATTGTCTGATGGATGGAAGTTTAGTGTTTTGAATTCCTTTAAAAAGTTCTATTCTGTACAGTGGTGCATGGGTAGAGTGGGGGCCCTTGGTTGTCCTTTAAATTTCCTCTAACTCTGTGCTTTCTGTTCAGGACACATTCATTAGGTTGTAGGAACAACATGTGGTGGGAATGTTCCGCAGGAAGGTTTACTAGAGACAAAGACAAGAGTAGGTCATGAAAAATGAACACCAATTAAGAGTAATTCCTTTCCAAGTTGGGAATGATAAGAAAATAAGATGGAATGAAAGAAAAGCATGCTCTCAAAGTTAGCAGAAAGCCAAAATCTTATTCCTAGGCCTTTGCCTTTGTTGTTCAGTTCCTCACTGGTCCCCAAGGCAGATTCAGAAACCGTGCTCTTTTCAGCCTTATTTGGGGCAACCACTAATGATCTTAGTGGACCAGATTCTATGCTCTCTGAAGCTGTGGAAATGACCGAGAGGCAGCAGCATACAGATTGAGCAATGCCCTCCCCTGTTCGCAGACAGCCTATAGTGGATCCAGGGAAAGGTACATAGACTCCTGATTACAGAGCTATCTCAGAGACCCACACAACATGACTCCCTCCAGTCTGCTGATCTCTGTCAGATAAAGACTAAAGAAAACAAAAGAAAGCATCTAAACAAATCCACCTGGGAGTAATTAACTTTACTCTCTCTCTAAAACTACCAGTTCAATTTATTTTGCACTATATTATATTTCTTTCCAGCTTTCCTTCATCATTCATTTATTTGTTCTGGATTTTACATTAACAATAAGGTGAAATGCTTTTCCTTTTGAGATTTCACCCAGTAGACACCATCTGGACAAAGCAGGGTGTACTTGCCCCAGCCTTTGTCTAGCTGAATACTCATCCTGCCCTTTCTTGGGCCCACATGGAGGTTCATAGCTTCCATCCAAGTTAATGGTGTCTGCAGGACTTGCATTCAGAGCATCTCCGATGGAAGCGAGGTAGATCCTTTCACCCTATTGTCTGGTTCTCTGATTATTTGAATATACAATAAATTGTAAGACCTCATTGGCTCTGCTGTGAAGATTCTTTGTCTCCCTCTGTTCTGGTTACAGAGCTACAGTTGTGAGATGAATCCAAGGAGAACAGATTACACCACTGTCAGCCATATCTCATTCCTCCACTCCAACTTGTAGCACCACCGAGGATCTCTCTGCTTTGTTAACTTTACACAGAGCAGAGCTACTGCTGCACACTTTTCTAGTTCAGGTGCCTTCAGACTGGGTTCTCGAGGCTATCGAAGGAGAAGAATAGTTTTAAGGGAATAGTTTAATGACCTCCAACTCTCATATTTACTGCTAAAATTTCCTGACTGACAGTACAGCCCTTACTTATTGTATCTAAAACATGTTAACGCCCATCCATGAAGAACCTCAGGAAGGTATGTTGCTACTGTCATTACTGCATTGTTCCAAAACCTCCAGCACCACACAGATGGACAGCTCAAAATATTGATGTAAATGTTTGGAAATTATTTAAGAAAAACTTAAATGACTTGTCAACTGAAATATTTTAAAATTTATGGTAGATGACTGTATGAATTTTGGCATTCAGAGTAGTTCAAAGAATAAAATGTCATTGGCACAAACGACTTTTATCTCCATATACTTATTTATATGAATAACTTAGCACTTACATTTAATGAATAGATTTTGAATTTATATAATTCTAGAGATTAGATATATTCATTCATGAATATATGAATTAATTTTAAAAAGCTTCTCTGTTGCTTTCCTTAAGAAAGGTACTCCTAAACCAGGCACAATGGCATGAGCCTGGAGTCCCAGGTATGCAGAAAGCCGAACGAGAGGATCACTTGAGCCAGCCTGGATGATATAGCAAGAACGTAACTTAAAAGAAAGAATGGGAGGGGGGTAAATTCACTTCTAAAAAGTTGTAAGTTTTTTATATTTAAAAATCATTTATTAAAATCCTGAGTTGTACTTGGTACAGTAACAGGCTAAGTTGTTCTGAAACAATTTTTCTGTCTGGAAACTAGAAAGGTTGATGGGTTGTGTGAATGCATGCACATGTGTGAAGACCAGAGGCATTCCAAGACCTAGGGAAAGGGTTGCATTTGGAATTTGGTACCATCTCTCTACCCCGGTCAAATGCTGATCTCGAAAGCAGCAATTAGGCAGCAAAGCAACTAGACTGGTCTTCCTGTGATTCTTCACAGGATCAGGAAAGAACAAAAATTAAAAAAAAAAAAAAAAAGGAAAACAAATCAAAGTTCAGGGTCTATCCAAAAAGAAACCCAGTAAGCAATTTACATTTTCAATGGGAAAATGAAGGACAACATCTTAGGAAAAGAATAGATAAAGAATGAATGCTTCTCAAAGACCAAGTTGAGTTTCGAATCATTTTAATCCCTAACTAAATCCATTCTGGATGGAGGTGGTCTGTTCATAGACTGAGTGCTTTCTAGAAGATAACAACACATAGAGTACCAAATAATTTATAATTTTTCATGTTCAACATGTTTACCATTCATTAAAAAAAAAACCCCAAATTATCAAAAAAGAAGACCTGGCCAAGAAAGTAACAAGAAGTGCAGCGTAAAATAGACTCAAAACCATGAATGATTCAGAAAGCAGAGCACACTTTAAAAGAGCTATGAAGCCGGGCGTGGTGGCACATGCCTTTAATCCCAGCACTCGGGAGGCTGAGGTAGGTGGAACATTGTGAGTTCAAGGCCGACTTGGGCTACAACGCAAGTGCAAGGCTGGCCTGAGCTACATAATGCGACCCTGCCTCAAAAACCAGGGCCGGGAGTTTGGCTCAGTGGCTTAAGCGCCTGCCCTGGCAGGCGCGAGGTTGTGATTTCAATCCCTGATGCCACAAAAAAAAAAAAAAAAAAAAAAGCTATGAAGCCAGGTGTGGTGGTGCATTTCTATAATCCCAGCACTGGGGAGGATGAGGCAGGAGGATTTTCATGAGTTTGAGGGCAGCCTGAGTTCCTTAGTGGGTCTAAGGCCAGTCTGAACTGCATAGCAAGAACTGTAAATAAATAAATAATTTATAGTACTAATAAATTAGAATCTTTTTGAAAAAAGAGATCCTAGGACTTAGGATAGAATGGCTCAGCTTAGATATGGATAGTAAAGAGAGTAAAAAAGGCAGAAAGAATGTAAGAACCACATGGGACATAGTGGAAAAAACACACAAGGAGAGGATAGAAATAGTATTTGGGAGATAATGAATAAGAATTTTCCAATGCAAAGTGCTATCAAACCATAGATTCAGAAGGTGTTATGTACTCCAGTAAGGGATAGTGTAAATTTCAGAACTGAAAACCAAAGAATGAGAAAAATTTTTAAAGTAGCCAGAGAAAATTGTTCAGAGGGACAGTAATAAGACTAACAGCTGACTTTCCAGCAGGGATACCAGACTCTAGGAAGATAATGGGATATCTTCAAAGTGATAAAAGGAAACAATTATTAACCTAAACTTTTAAACTATTAAAAATTTCCTTAAGAGTGAAGGTATAAGACATTTCCTGTAATTGAATACTGAGAGAACATATTACCACCAGGTCTAAAGGAAATATTACATTCTTCAGGTATAAGGAACACAGTCACAGATGGAATTTAAGAGATAGAAGAAAGAGTGAAGAACAGACAAAGTATAAATATGTAGGTAAAAATAAAGCTTTAGTAATTATAATCTTATGAAATACTATAAATCAAAAACCTACAGAGAATGAAAACAAGGCACAGAAGATGTGAGAAGCATCTAATTCAATCAAAAGTTAAAGCACTGAGCCAGGCATAGTAGTGCACACTTATAAACCCAGCTACTCAGGAGGCTGAGGTAGGAGAATAGGGAGTCTGAAGCCTACCTGGGCAACGTAGGCCCTGTCTCTCAATAAAATAAAAAAGAATGAGAATGCAACTTGGTGATAGAGCACATGCCTTCCCCAATACCCCCTCAAAATTATTCAAATGTCTCTATATTGTCTGGGAAGTTATAGATGTGACAAATTGTAGTAAATTTTATTGAGTAGTATTTCAATTTTGATCACCTCTAGGGCACTTTACAATGAAAAAACTAACCCAAATGTATAAATAAAAAACTAATAAATAAACTAATGGGAGAAGGGAAATGGCACAATAATAATAATAACATAACTGAAAAAAGGCAAAAATCATCAAATATGTGATGAATGCAAGACATTCTATGGTTTATTTAACTATCAAGTTATCAATTAACTTAGTAAACTTATTTTTTCCATAGTAAATGTAAATTTTTACATTTGCTAATATTTTTCTAATGTGTTGTGAATTATTCCTGCTAGACTGAGTGATTACATTCATGTGAAGTTCAAAGGCAAGCAAAACTAATGTGCAATGTTAGAAAAGTGTTTATATTTGAGAGAGTAATGGGGAGAGGGTAATGAATGATGTTCTGGTTCTTGATCTGAGAACTGGTTACAGAGCTCAATTCACTGAGAGAGAATTCATGCAGTAGTACATATAGGATTTTTTCAGGTTTTTTGAGTAATGTTAAACTTTAAAAGAATTTATGTTGAAAATAATATAATTGCACCAGATAAAGACAAAAAATGACATAGGATCCTCATTAAAGGTAAAGACTTAATGCTAAAAATAATACCATTTTAAAAATATGCATCACACAAACACTAAGCAAACAAAAACTGGTACTGTTATACTAATATCAGACAATGCAGGCACTAAATTTAAAATATTTTTAAGTTAAAGACATTTCATGTTGATATAAATTTCAGTCTACCAGGAACATATAACAATCCTATTTGTACTGCTCCTAATTATACACTCTGAAAGTAAATAAAGCAAAAACTGAGAGAACTAAATGGAGATACAGAAAAATCCACAGTGATAACAAGGGCTTACAATACACCTTTTAACTGATAGAATTAGAAAACAAATATTAGTACATACAGAGAATTTTTACAACATGATTTACAGGTTTACCTAATGTGATATCACTAGACAACTACACTCAACAATAGTCAAATACACACAATTTCCAGTACACATGACTATTTATAAAAAATGACCATATATTAACCATGATGCATCTGTAAACAAATTTAAAGTCTGAAATCATGCAGAATGTATTCATAAATTACAATACAATTAAAATAACAATAAAATTGTTTTGGTTTTTTGAGACAGAGTCTCACTCTGTAATTCATGCTGGTATCAAACTCAGTGTGTAACCCAGGCGGGCCCCCATCTTGCTGCAATCCTTCTGCCTCGGCTTCTCAAATGCTAAGGTGACAGGCTTGTGCCATCTTGCTTAGCTAAAAATTATTTTTAATCCTTATATAGTTCAAAAATAACTAGAGACTTTTAAATAATTCGTGGTTTGAAGAAGAACTATGGAATTTTACAAAACACCTTGAACTGACTGAGAGTGAAAACATTTTCTATGACACAATAAGGTAAGCGGAGGAAACTGAAGTATGCTCAATAAGGAATTAATAGTCATATACACGCATATTAAATAAGAAAAAAGTCTGAAAAAAGTGTAGTTATCCTCCATCTCAAAGCAAATTAAATGACCTCAGAAAGAAAGAAGAAAATAATAATGATATAAGCAGAAATACATAAAATAGACATAAACATACAATAGTAAAAGTGGAAAATGCCAGATTTGTTCTTTAAAATAATAATAATAAAATGGATGAAATCTTTACAAAGTTTATCAAAAAACAGAGAAGAAAAGATAACCAATAATAAAATGGGAAAAGGGGCATCAGTATAAATTCCAAGAGATGAAAAACACAGAAATAGACTATGAAAAATGTTATGAAAATGTATTTGAAAGTTAAGGTGAGATAGATAAACTTCTGAGGGAAAAATAGCAAAATTGAAAAAATAAAAAATACACAGAAGAAATGTTTCTATATTCATTTTAAATTAAATCTTTTAAAATGTTCCCTAAAAGAATATCCTAATATTAATTACTTCCACAAGTCAAATTTTCAAACTTTTAAGAAAAGTGTAGAAAAATACTAATCTTTCAAAGAATTTATAAAGATAAATCAGTCCTTTTTTTAAATTCTTTTTTTATTTTAAAGAGTATAAAACAATCAAAACAAACCAGTGTAAGAGATAAATGAGTGCAGTTCTATAATGAGATCAGCACAGTCTTGAAACTAATATATGGAAAGGATATTAAAAGAAAGTAAACTTACAGGAAAATCTTTTTCATGAACTTAGATAAAATAATTTTAGGCAATAATTGCAAACTGATTCCTTCAATATATAAATGGAATAACACATGCCAACTATATTTGACTACAGGAATAGAAAATAGGTTTAACATTTAAAATCAATCAATGCAATTCATAACAATCATTGAATAAAAAAGAAAAATCATGTGATCATCTCAAGTACATAAAAAGTACTTGATAAAATTTAACAACCACTCATAAAATCTCTCAGGAAACAAAGCTAGAATTTATCAGGATATACTTGGATAACTAACTTTGTATATAAAAATTAATTCTAGGAAATTAATTATAGTAAATCGAAGGAAAAAATGTAAAACTGAAGTTTCTCGACAAAGTAGGTAAGTATCCCTGGGACGGCACTGGGCCTGCAACTGCCCGGGTGAGCTTGCCCTCCATCCAGGGAACCATGATGGGCCTGCAAGATCCCTTGGTGTCTAATAATGCTCCCCTTTCTACTTTCATGTCATCTTTTTTTCCTGCTTCAGATCACGCATATTAAGGAAATACATGATATTTTTCTTTTTGAATCTTAATAGAACAGTGCTGGTGCTGTATGAATGCTGAGCCCTGTCCTACTTTTCCCTGAATAGAAATTTTTAACATTTAATATATATGGGTGAAAACTTCAATGGAGTTTGTTATAATATGGTCGGTACTTCTTATTATTTTTTATTGTGGTCAAAAATGAATAACGTATAATTTACCATCTTATGCAATAAAAATAAAATAAAACCCAGACTCTTAAATAGTTTTGTTTCAATTTAACAAACTGACTTTGACACTTCACGCTTGTTGACTCATGATCTGTGGTGGTTGCCACAGACCCAGTGATCCCCTCTTCCCTCCTGCATTCCAAACTGAAAAAGAAGGGGAGTCAGGGGCAGTAGTAGTCTTTTATCTTCTGTGAGGAAGCAGATCTTCTTACTCCAAGCTCCTCAGATTTTAATGCCAGTTGTGGGTCCACAAGGGAATCCAGGGAAGTGAGAAAGCTTTCCTTTTCTATCATAAGAGATACAAACGTAGAAGGGAAGTTTAGCGTGACTGTAGTTTGGACACCCTTCCCCAAATCTACCAAACCAGCCACCAGTTTCTGTCCTTCTCACATTTTGTAGTATTTAATTCTCCTCTTTTTCAGATTTAAATGTGCTTGAAGCATTTATAAAAAGGAATTCATCCTTTACAAATTATTTTAGTCTTTTCTCATTTATAATATCAATAAATACAAATGACATCATTATTTTAAGGCCTGCAAGGTATTTCTTAATGTGAACATACCATTATTTAACCATACTTGTCTTACCACAAGTTTAAATTGCTTCCTTTGTATTACAAATCTTGTTTTGTTAGGTTATGCTCCTAGAAGTGGCTTGCTAGGCAAAGCATGCATATAATAAAAATTTAATGAATCCTGCCTAACCACCTTAGTCTCAGTTGATGAGAGTTACCCTAGAATCCACATTAAGAATCCACCACATATAGCAGTCCCCACTTACCTGCGATTTACTTTCCATGATTTTAGTTATCTGTGGTCTAAAATATTAAAGGGAAAATTCTAGAAATAAAAATTCATCAGTTTTCAATTCACATCCTTCTGAGTAGTATGGGGAAATCATGCACAATCATGTTCTGTTCCACTTAAACTACAAATCATGACTTTGTCTGGTGTATCCACACTGGCTTCAGACTCATGAGTTGGTCTCTTGGAAGACATTTTGGTTATCAAATCAAATGTTGTGATAATGCATTGCTTGCAGTCAAGTAAATCTTATTTTACTTAATATTTGCCCCCAAACTCGAGTAGCTTTGTAATTCAGTGTATGCTAAGAGAAACTTTAAAGTTTTTCCTTTAAATGAGAAAGTGAAAGTACAGTAAAATATTTTGAGAGACTGTATTCACAGAAATCACCATCGACTTGTTATAATTGTTCATTTTATTGCACTTATTGCTGTTGATCTCTTTCTGTGCATAATTCATAAATTAGACTTTATTATAGGCACTGTATGTATGGAAATAGACAAGACAGTGATTCACTGATTAATGGCAGAGATTTGTCCTGAGAAATGTGTTGTTAGGCAATTTTCTCATCATATGACTATTATAGAATGTAATTACACAAATCGACATCGCTGCAGCACCACTGAGTGATACAATCTTGTAGGACCAACGTCATATGCAGCCTGCTGCTGACCCATGAGGCACACGACTTTTCTAAAGTGTTTGGTACTATCCACGTTCCTGGTACCCACCCAGGCCTTGGTCCATAGCTTATCATGAAGTAAATTTACGGCTTATGAATCAGCATTTTATTTTATTTTATTTTTTTATTTAAGAGAAAAAAGACACAGAAAAGAAAAACGAAAAGCAAAAAAGACGAACAACAACAAATCCAATACAATAACAGTATAGGTTTACAAAACAAGATGATAGGAATTTGACAATGGTTGTAATATTGCATATCGTTACCTCCAAAAGGGTTGTTTAGATTAACAGTTATAGACATGTAAAACTGACCTAATCATATGAGTTTTCACTGTTCTTTTCCAATAACATACTTTTAGTAGTATAGTCATTTTAGCTATCTTATGAATACATATATACAAATTTTATGTCTTTTTCCTTTTCCCTTCCTTCATTCCTCCTTTCCCCTATCCCAATTATTTTTCCTCTTTGAGCAGTTTCTTACCCTTACACAGTATTTATTGTAGATTTTGGATCATATATACTTTTAAAATTTCTTACACTAGGGAGACAATGTGGTATTTACACATGTGAGTTTGATTTATCTCACTTATGAGTATGGTCTCAAGTGGTGTCCATTTACTTATAAAAGTCTTGATGTAATCTTTCTTGATAGTAATCAGCATTTTAAAAAACTCATAGAAAAGACTAGAATAAAAGTTTTTAAATGCATTAAAGTATGTTCATGCTTTGGTAAAGATTTGCTTCCTCTGTGACTGTGCGTATTACTGTACTGTGGTATGGAGCAATGTAAGTATTTTATCATGGTTACAGACAAAAATTTTCAATTGCTCTCTTAGAGGAACTCTCATGTGTACCTCCTGATTTCAGAATTCATTTCTTATTTGACAAGAAATTGTATAACAGTAATAGATTACAGTGGTGAGGGCAACATTCCTCATTTGCTCCTGACCTAAATGAAATGGATCCCTTGAAGTTTTAAGACACAGGATTTTCACTGTTCATAATAACTAGCCTGTAAATGAAGTCTTCATTTCCTCTTTGCATCAATTTACATGAAGGTTTTCCTTTTAATTTAGAAGTGCTTGGATTTATTTTTAGTGAACTATTATAGTTAAATTCCTAATTTTATTACCTGTGGTCAGATAATATGCATTGTGGTCTATAAAATTTTTGCTTTTGGGAAGTTATTGACATTTTATTTATGGACCAAGTTATGATTAGTTTTTCCAATGTTTATGTTTGAAAAAATATACGTTCCATGATAATAAGATAGGATTTTCAGCATCTATTGAATCCAGCCTATTGGTACTACCATTCAAATCTTCTATATCTCTATTCTTTACATTTTAACTGTTATTGCTTTTCCACCAAGACTACAATCTTGCACTTCATATTTTCAAGATTTCTTTGTGTGAACGTGTATATGATATATAAGCAATCATCCCCATTCATAACTGTTTATGTAGATTTGTAGCTGTTCCAAGCTTTTGAAGCCATTTGCTTTTATTTTGAAACTAATGCATTTAGTTTTCTCCTTTTTTATGTTTTCAGTATGAACACTTTCTCAGTATTTTTCTTTTTTCACTGTCATGTACTTTGACATTTGATCAATTTTTATGCTTTGTCTTTCTTCTGTTAGCGATTTGATAGCTATGCATAAAAATTTTCTTTTGCATATTCAAATCCTTAAAGTCAATATCTAGAATGAAATGTTTTATAATGGCCATCCCTTTTTTTTTGCTCTTCCCTGCATCTCTCTAAATATTGAAATAATTTGGAACTATGTATTCATATTATTACATTTGAAGTGTTATGTATGTACCTTGTGTTTCAATAAAATATTTTTGTATAACTACTGAAATTATTTTTTAACTTGGGCTAAAATTTGTTTTACTGATTCATTGTTAACTGCTGTTTATCTTAAAACACCATTGCATCATTCTCAGGTTCCTTATTTTCACTTCTCAGTAAACTTGAGTGAATATTAATTGTATATTAAGTATAAATTCTGTCAGAAGCTACCAGAAACTGTTGCTGTTTTAAAATGATGACTATAAGGCAGGGAGTTTGGCTCAGTGGCTTAAGCACCTGCCTGACAGGCACAAGGTTGTGAGTTTGATCCCCGATGCCTTAAAAGAAAAAAAAAAGTTAACTATAGTTTTAGAGTCATATAGAACTAGATTCAAATCTTGGCTCTTTCCAGTGCCTTCCCTATGACAAGGAGAGAATGTTCTCAACTTTCTTGAGTCAGTTCCTGAAGTGTAAAATTGAGGTGGTATCTGCTACATGACAGGATTTATAAGGATTAAACCAAGAAAAATATATAAGCGCAAGTATTATGCCAGGTACACAGTACCCAATCAATAACAAATTATTGTTAATCTTTATGTAATAACATTTTAATAGTATTCACATTTTAATACCATATTACACACGATAGATATTCAATTAAGTTATTTTTGAAAATTTTAGATAAAATTTACAGACAATATAATGGGGAAGTCATAAGAGCACAGTCTAATACATTCTCAAAATATCACGCACCTATATAACTACCACCCAAATCAAAATAAAACACCACTCATCATTATTGATCCTTTCAGTCGATTACCTCTCACCCACAGAGGCAAATGTTTTCTGATTCATATTGTCATAAATTAAGTTTGTCCATTCTCAGACTTCATGTAAATGAAATCCTCCATATATAGTCCATAGGGTCTGCCTTCTTTTGTTTAACATAATATTTTAAAATTACACCATTTTGTAGCATGCATCAGAAGTTTACTTCAAACTATTGTATAGTATTTCATGGCATGATTATATCAAAATTTGTTTTCCTGTTCCCTTATTTATAGATATTTGGGTTATTTCTAATTTGGAGCTATTATGATCAGAATTACTATGAACATTCTTACACAGGTCTTTTGAAGACACATTTTCATTTCTCCTGTGTAAATACTAAAGGGTGGAATTGATGTCCCACTGGGCAGATGTATATTTGACTTTATAACATGCAGCTAAACAAATTTATGAAGTGGCTGTATCATTTAACTGTCCTACCAACAAATTATAAGTGTTACTCATCTTTACTATCATTGATATTTTATAGAAATCTACTTTGATATATAATCTTAACAACTTGCCTGTACTTAATGTTGCATGTATAGCTTTTTTCTCCATTTCTTTCTAAAAATCAATGTATTTACACTTTTTTTCTTGTAGAGAGAACATGTCAATCTTGGTTTTTAGTCTAGTTTTACCATCTCTGTCTTTTAAACAAAGTGTTTAGCCAATTTATTTTTGTTATAATTATTGACACAGTTGGACTCAAGCTTATCATCTTCGTATTTTTTGTCTTACTTTTGTTTCTGTTTCCCTTTCCTGATCTTCTCTTCCATTAATTGAATACTGTACTTTCAGACTTGTATTTTGTCTTTTCTAATTGATTTTAGATTTTGAGGGCTGTTCCCTTAATAGTTACTTTATATGTCTGACATACATCCTTAATTTATTCACTTTCTACTTTTAAATAAATTTGTAAGTTGTCTAGGTTGAGCTCAAACTCACTATCCTACCACCTCAACCTGGAATAACACGTGTGTGTCGCTGTGCTTGATTAGAGTTTTAAATTTTTTTCATCTCATTTGTCCATATACATTCTCATTATTTTTTATTATCATAAATTTTAGTTGTATATGTGTTGTAAACCCCATCACCTGTTGTTATTATTTTTGCTTTAGTCAATAACCTATAAGATTTTTTCTTTTATGTTTGCATTTTCTGGCCAATATTTGTGGGTCAGAGTCTGTTGAGTATTTTTTTTCTTAATTATAGGGCACATTGCACTGTTTCTTAGGATGTGTTATCATTTTTATTATATGTGAAAAACAGTATTATTTTACTATGTGAAAATCAATAGTGGAGTATAGTATCAGCAATTTTACCCAGAAAATTCCATATCTTTTCCTATGCCAGTCCTCTGGGATGACATCTAAGTCAAGCTAATTTGTAGCTGCACCAGATTTGAGCCTTTTTGAATATTTACTTATGTTCACTTTGATACCAGCCGTACATGTGAAGAAAGATAAAAATTATGACTCTAGCAGGTCAGGATTTTCTCAATGAAGAAACTCTGGTGCTTTACAGAGAGAATCTATGCTGTCAACTTCTGAGGTCACTGAAGAGTTTTTTTCCTCTCCAGCATTATTCACAGGTTGGAACATTTCTCTCCATTCAGATATTCTGTCCCTTTTCACTTAGGGCAGAATTTGTGCACTTTGAAGATTTCTCTGGTTTTTCCTATTCTGCCCTCAGCCTTTGGTAGGATGCTGCCATGGTCCTTGAATAAACTAAAATTAATTATAACCATGCCTTATTTTATTGTGCCTAACTGTATTGTGCTGCGAAGGTATTATACTCTTTAGAAATTGAAAGTTTATGACAGCCCCACTTTGGATGAATCTATTGCCACCATCTTTCCAACAGCTCAAGTGATTGTTAGTAGTAGTTTTCAGCAATGAAATATTTTTAAATTAAGGTTTGTACTTTTCTAGACATTATGCTGCATTGCACACTGGATAGACTACAGAGTGGTATAAACATTACTTTTATGTGTACTAGGGAGCCTAAAAGTTCGTGTGACTTGCTTTATTGTGCTATTTGCTTTATTGTAGTTGTCTGGAACTAAACCTGCTATGTTTCTGAAGTATACCTGGGTAATTTTTTAAAATAAAAATTCCATCACAGTGCAATAACATCCGTACTTTGCTATGTATTGCCTCTACCTTTAGTACACACTGCACAATTTTGCGTGTTATTAATAAAAAACACTCCGTACACTACTTTAAACCACGGCAAAAATAAAATTCTCAGGTGAGCTATATTACCATGCCAATGGTGAGTCCAAATTCATTATAATCAAACAAAAGGAGTGAAAGAACATATGTTTGTCGATATTAATAAACATACTTACCGTCGACTATACAAAAACATTTATGCTTGATACTGTATTAATGCACAATTACCAAAAAAGGCATGCTATTTCTTTATCTGAAAAGTCATGGCCAACTTTTTCATTACTTGAAAACTCCCACACCCATGTATCCGAGATAGCAGAGTATAAGGCCCTTAATTTTTTTTAAAGGATATGATATCTTATTTTTTATGCTAAGCACAGAGTAAATAATTTTGAAAGAATAATCAAAATTTATGAATAGACTTTGATAGATAAAACACAGATATCTGTGGTAATATAACCAGTCAAGATTCCACCAACATTTCTTACAATAATAAATATTTCCCCAGAAGCCACGAGCAACATTTGCTCATAGGTCACATGGCCCATTTGTCCTAGCCCACTGACAAGAGAGCTTCTGCCTCTGAGTTCTTTCAGTTTTCCTAAATGAACCTTGCTCTCCCTGAACCCTAGAAAAGGGAGTCCAGGATGGATTCTCCCACAGAGCACGCCAGTCTTGCAAAGCTGTGCCAGATGAAGGGACTCTTCCTGACAGCTGCCCCACCATCTTTCAAACCAGCTGGAACCAGCTGGCAGAGGTATCCAGGAGTGAGATTTGATGAAAACCTCCTTCCTCCCACACGTCCTACTTGTTCTGCTTTTACTCCTTTCCACTGGGACATCATTTTTCCTTAGCTACAAGAAAGAGAAACATCTGATCTCCTGACACCCAATGTCCGGCATTTCACGGATTTTGCAGTTTTTCACATATGCACGTTTGTTTAAAAGTTCTTGGGACTTTTGCTTGTGCTGCTGTTTTTGCCTGGGATGCCCCTCACTTTTCTGCATGCATCACCCCTGTTCCTCCAGACTTGACTCTGGGATGTTCCCGGAAAGAGATCCTGACTGATTCATTTTTGTTTCCACGATGTCTGAACATAGTGACTAGCTCAGAGGAGGTGCCAAATAAATATTTACTCAACTAATGTAAACCAAGACTGACTCACGCCTCTCCAGCTCTGCCTTCTGATGTATGGTTGTGTCTCTTCCTCAGGGTCTTCTGCTTGTCCAAGAGTCTGGGGCAGAGAAGCTGAGCACATCACATCTGACTGCCTTTGATTCTTTTACTGC
>RJWM01030935.1:0-22918 GCA_004363535.1 Dasyprocta punctata
CCACAGGGACACCTTCCTGTCCACATGCACAGTGTGACTCAGAGCCTTGCCCCCAACAGGTGCTTAATAAATACATAGCACTTGGCCCTCGCTGATGAACTGTGACAGAAAGCTCCATGCAGGGTCCTCCCCAGTAACTTCAGAGAATTCTGATGAAGGAAATGAAGAGAAGGCTGGCTGATGTAAAAAAAAAAAAAATTACATGGCCATCATTTCTAGTTTCAGTTACAATATACAAAGATTTGCCTCTAAATAATAAATAAATAAACAAATAAATACAGACTGAAATGGTATACAGATGCTCCATTTCTCCCCACCATGGCTTTGAGGTCATCTATGGAAATGACAAAGAAGAAAGGAATTGAAAAAATTCTCCCCTTTGAGGTTTCACATCATGACAGCACATTTCACGGGTTCTTCTCCCTTACCTTGGCACTCACAGAAACAATGGTCTCAGGTTTCTTCATGACCAGCTGCCTTTCATGGGACACCCCTCTGCCTGCAGCCAGCGAGGCCTCTGTGACCCACATCCGCGAGGTGGAACGCCCATCCTTGTGGGCCTCAGGAAGCAAGCAGCCAGCAGGCCACACTCACAGCCCTCCTGCCTTGCAGCAAGGGCACCAACTGGGAAAATGCAGAATTTAAGCGATTACTCAGGAAGAAAATCAACATCTCGTAAAAACCGAACTCTAGGACCACAGTAGATACTGAACATTCTAGAAGTGATAATTGAGTTCATTTATCTAATTTTAGAAGGTCTGGAAAGGGAAAGAGTAATTATTAAGACATGTTACTTAGAAGCAGGTAAGTCTTTAATCAGAGAGATGAGTCAAACCTAAGCTCACATCAAAATCCAGCTCCAGTCAGGAGTTTGAAATCTAAGTTTCTGTGGGGATAAAAGTCAGATCTTATTTAACTTGAAAATTAATAAGAATCTTCACAAAAAGAACAAATTTAACCAACAAAAAATGGGTCATCTGATAACTGTGAAAAATAAAATAAAGTAAATTTTAAAACACCAAAAGTTTACAAGTTTACAGAGATTTGTTACAAATCAGAAATATTTTGAACCTGAAGTATCGCCTATGAGCTGAGAATAGCTGAGTTCTACGAGTTCAGAACGCTTGGGAATCACCTGGGAAACTGTCCAGATGGGTTGTCAGGTGGGTTCGGTGCCCCACCACAGCCCTCTCAGGATGGCTGTGATCGTGCCCCCTATCCTCTCCAGCCTGTTTCATCAGTAGCGAAGTGATGTAACCTTCCTCTTTGTCCATCTTCCCTTCAGTTTACTTTGACAAACCTTTCTTGAATGCCTCTCTGTGCATGGGACTGGCACGCAGATGCACACACAAATGAATAAGATGTGGTCCCTGTCATGCTGGAAACCCATTGCTCATAGCTATCTCACAATGATGCCCAAGAGATAGCCAGAGCGTCAAAGCTTAAGGCTTAGACAAAGTATTGCATAGGATAAGTCAAAGGGCCAAGTGGTTTGCAGATGAAGAACAAGAGAGCATGAAACATTCAAAAGGAGCATCAGAAGGACAGAGAAGCAGCACACAATCCAGTGTGTAAGTGAGGAGCCCAGGCAGGAACAGGGTGGAGTAGACATGAGGATTACCGGGTAGGAAGGTCTCCAGAACAGAGCACTGTCAGAGCTGAGTTCAGCATTTCATGCATGTGGATATGTACCAACCTAGAGTTTCCAATACAAAAATGACAGTTCTTTTGGCATTTTTGAATAATCACTATCAATAAAAAGATATCAGAAAGATAAAATGAAATTTTAAAAAGGAAAATAAAGTTAAAAACAATAAAATACCACCTTTTTTTTTTCTTTGTTCTAGGGATTGAACCAGAGCCATCACATTGAGTTATGTCCCCAGTCCTTCTTAAATCTATTTTGAGATAGGCTCTTGCTAAGTCGTTAAATTGCTCAGGCTGAGCTCAAACTTCTGCAGCCTCCCAGAGTGCTGGGATTACACGTACGTGCCACCATGCCCCACTAAAACACTATCTCCAAATTTACTACGTATGTGACCTCACTTAAAAATAATGATCCCTATTAGTGGTAGCCTACAGCATAGCCGGTAGCAGTCCCTTGTAGCCATGGTCACTGGAAAGACCTGAGATTCTCTCAGCTCCCAGCTTCACCAGGTCAAAGACCTGTCCTCGGCCTGACTTGTGGTCACTGCAGATGCACTGCAGGCTCCTGCTGAAATGTGCTTTCCTGGATGTGTACACTATGTAGTCCAGCACAGGTACCATCATGCCAGTGGACCACTTGGTAATCAGCACCTGGTACAGTTCCTAGGGTGAACTTGGTGTCCACCACCAATTCTTTGCTTATCGTCCTAAAATTCAGAAAGGTAATACTCCTCAATCCTTCTCAAAGATTTGTGAACTAGAAGAATTCCATGAGCTGGTCCATATTCAAGTCCAGTGTGGATTCATCTGTTCATGTGCACCCACACATACACACACACACACACACACACACACACACACACACAAGCCTCAAGTAGGGCCTCACTAACCATCTGTTATAAAGAGAGGGTTGAACTGGTCATTATCCCTACCCACTGAGCTTCTGGAAAGTGCACACCTTCCCAGATACAAGATTTAGAACTGAAAAATAGGTCAGTCAACACACACGCAACACACAGCTTCAGAATACCATAAAACCACTCTCATTATCTTTATTCTTCATTTTTTGGTAACACTTTTCACAATCCAATACTATATATACATGTGTATATGTGTGTGTGTGTGCACGTGTGCCCAAATATATGTATTTGTTCATTTTCTAACTCTCAAAACTGTGTAAGAGGAAAAAGACTTCGCCTCAATATTCTCAGAGCCTAGAACAGTGTGAAAGTAAAATCTCAATAAACAAATGTGGAATAAATGAAGGAATGACAAGAGTATACCTATCATCCAGGAGCAGCCTTCTTGCTGTTCTTGGTGGTGGTGGTGGTTTGTTTAATTATTCACTGCCTCACAAAATGAAGTGTTCATGCAGATTAGGGGGAAGCACAAGTGATGGACAGATCAATTTATTATATTCATGCATTAACTCAAAAAAAAAACATGTCTTGAAAATTTGCAGTGTGCCAGGGATTGAAAGTGTCTCCAAAATTCATGTGCAGCTTACAAAACAGATACTCAGTTTCGAACAAGGGAAAGAAATACTTGGACCTTCAGACTGAGAAATCCAGATCTCCTGTATCCTGGCATGTGAAGGATTTCACCAAAATTACTTGCTCAACCACAATAGCAGATGTGAGAAAGAAAGATGAAAGTTATCGATTGCCATAAATAGCACTCCAAATCCTTTCTTTCATAACATCAATCATTTCGAAATAACCGAAAAATTAGGAGAAAGTCCCTAGTTGGTACAGAGGATACAGTGACTTTTAAAGAACTAAAATGCCAGACAGAATTGAGAGCTTTCAACCTGAATACCAAGTAGAGAGGTGGCGGGAATACTATTGATGGAATGCATGGAGCTATAAGAAAAGCATTTGATATAGTGGTATAAAGTGTTACACTCAAAATTAATTCAAATTGGCTTAGTAAGGAGTGCTGCCACATAAATTTAAAACTGGCTCAAAGTCTGCAAACAAAGGGTGATGACAAACGGAAATATATTGAGTTGGGGGAGGCAGGGTGCACGAAGGTCATCTTTATTAATGATCTGAAAGAGACAGAGTAAACAGCATGTTAATGAAACTTGCAAATGATGCTAATTTGGGAGGTGTTGCTCTGATCACTGTGGACAGAAAGGGAATGTAAATGAACCTTAAGTGGTAATAAATACGAAGAGGAAACAACACAATGAGATCTGAGTCAGAAAACGCACACCGTGCCCCATGTAATGATGCACACTCTCTCGCCCAAGAGCCCTTTGCCTCTTAGATGTGGGGTGGGACCAGAGTGGAAAAGAACATAACCCCAACTCTGAAAGGTTAAAGTTAATGGCTTCTCAATCTGCAATGTTCTTTTGCTGGCTCTTTAAAATTCCACAAAAGGCTTTCCTTTGATTCTAATGACGCTGCCTCATAAATTACAGTGCAGAGAGGCTGTTAAAAGAAATAACCAAATAATGAGGGGGTGGGGGGGACTGATTTATGAGAAATGATTCAAAAGGGTAGACTTTTGTTAATTGATGGCTAAGTGGGTAACATGACAGGGACCTGCTGAGATCTTTCCATGACAAATCGCCAAGGAAGAAAATATTTAGTATCCTTAAAGGAACTTCTTCATTCTGTCAGGCAGATAGCACCTCTCCCTCAGAGTCACTGTTCCACTGAGTTTTACCAGCTCAGTGTTTAGGAGCTTCACCCCTACGCAGCCCACAGCCTGGGCTTTCCGCCCCACTCTGCCTCTACCAGCACTGCTCCTTGCCCCTCCTCACCTTAGCCCCTGACTTGACGGATGATGGCGTGAGTGCAGGGACCAGGAGAGCTCAAGCAGGGCTCAGACCCACCTGCTGTGGACACCAACCCCAGCTCAGAAAGTAAGTGTGAGAAGCAGGAGGCTTCAAGCTGTGTCTCTCTTCTCAAACAAGCCTCCTTCCACTGCAAGAAAATGAAACTGATAGCTCTATGCAAATAGATATGGTTGTATGCAAATATGAGTTTTGATACTGTTTTTATTTCCCAGCAGGTTCAGCCACCAGATTTATGGCTTCCAGCCGGAAATTCATCTAGGCTGTGCCAGTAGCAGTTTGTGGATGGAAACTGTAACAGATAACGTCTCAAGTTTCCTTCAACTCAGAATCCTAGAAAATGACAACAGGAAGAATTGGATAGCCTCATTTTACACAGGAGGATATAGAACATAATGAAAGTATGCTGCATGTATATTTGCACAAGCAGAGGCTGCCCAGAGTCACGCAGTGTTCTTTCAGTAGTAGCACTAGTAATTTTAACATGATCCATACTTTGGAGAAAGAAAACTGAGGCCTGATTGGTTAAACTCTTGCTGAAGGCCACAGAGCCAGAGTCCTCTGAGACTGAAGCAATAATCTTCCTCTAATAAACCCACTCTCAAGAAACCTAGGAATCTGGGGACCTCATGCTGCAAAAGAGAAGAGTTTTTTTCCTAAAACCAAGGCAGACATTTCCAACCTAGGATTTCTAGATGGTTCCTGGATAGGTCTGAATGTGAATAGCCTTGGCATATGCCAGCATTGCATCTACAAGGCAAGCACCATGGTCTCCCTTACCCATTTCATAGCTTTATCAGCTGTGTCTCTGTCACCTTGTGTTCCCAAGGTTCTGAAGCATGTTCAAAGCCAACAAGGCAGAGAGATGTAACACCTCACACACACCAGGCAGCACCACAGCACATTTAGATCGTGTGCCACCTTACTTGACTCCACAAGCCACCCTGTGAAGCAAGTAGGGCAGTTGTCAATATCCATCTCCATTCATGTAGTTACCAGATGTTTACTGACATCCTAAGCGCCAAGCACTACTGGGGTTACAGCAATGGATGAAACACACAAGTTTCCCAATGCCATTTCGTGTAAGAGAGGAGGTAAATAGACTATAAGCAAATGCACAAAAAATAAATAAATAAAATGATCCCAAGTAGTGGTAAGAACAATTGAAAAAACAAAATAGAACAATGATGTAGAAGATTATTGGGAGGTGAATAGTCAGCCTTTTAAGAAAGGAAGTCAGGGAAGCCTCTGAGATTTCATCAGGCTGTGTCAGGGCCAGGAGTTTGGCTCAGTGGCTTAAGTGCCTGTCTGGCAGGTGCAAGGTTGTGAGTTCGATTTCCAGTGCCGCAAAAAATAAATAAATAAATAAATAAATAAATAAATAACTCTTGTCCCCTGGTGATAAGAGCAGCCAAGTCCAGGCAAGAGACAATGTGTTCTGAGAGGCAAGAGCACACATGCAAAGGCCCTGGGGCCAGAATACAGTTGGACAATAGAAGAACAGAAGAAGAGCAATGCCAGCATCTGATGATAAAGATGCGGAATGATGGAAAGAGTTTAGAAGTAAGCAGAGTCTAAATCATAAAGTAGTGTGTCTAGCAGCTTAAGCGCCTGTCTGACAGGAGCGAGGCTGTGAGTTCAATCCCCGGTGCCGCAAAAAAAAAAAAAAAAAAAAAAAAAAAAAAAAAAAAAAAAAAAAAAAAAAAAAAAAAAAAAAAAAAAAAAAAAAAAAAAAAAAAAAAAAAAAAAAAATTAATAAAGTAGTGTGTAGAACGTGGCAAGGAGTTTGAATGTTACTCTAAGAGCTGAAATAATAAGCTACTATCCCTCTGATTTCCTTTTTAAATAGATGATACCCTAAGGCTCAGAGGGGTCTATTACTGCCCCCTGAAAATATCACTCAGCCAGGCAGTGGACCAGTCAGAACCCAAGTCCAAGAACTGTGACTAACGGTTTTCTCTTAAATAATTTCTACTAGATATCTGTGAAAGCAAGAAAACCTAACCCTGTCTCAACATCCTCGCACTCCCTTTCTTAGACCCTCCTCTAGGACTGGGCAGCTAGAGGGGAAACAATAGAACTGCATAAATGGTTTTGTCCACTCTGTGTACTCTCAGCTCTTATCAAAATAAAACTAAAAGAAACACAATTGAGAATACCATCAGCGCCCAGGCACGAGAATCAAATGTGGCTCTCTCATACCGGCTGGGGTATGCAGGAAGCAAGAAAGGAGAGGGATTAGTCCACAGGAGCTTGTGTTGCCAGCAGAAGGACCATGAAGTCCAGCATCTACAGTCGTCCCCGCCTGCTCCACTCCCTCTACACCCTCTTGGAGTAGTCGGAGGTCCATATATTGTACTGCAACATCCAGAAAAACCAAGCTGAGGCCATTGGCCCATCCCAGAACATTGCCCAGGACACTCTCCCAACTTTTTACTCCCTAGCTCCTCGCTCACTCCTACATGCTCCCAGCCCTGGCTCTCTACTACCTATGATATTCCTTTCTGTCTACGTCATTTAGAGTCCTTTCTCTAGCTTCCAGATCTTTATCCAACAACTCTACCCTCTCTCCTAATTCTGGACAAAGAAACCTCCTCCCAGAACCTTGAGCTCAGCCTGGAGGGCTCCCTGAGCATTCCACAGGGGACCTAGTCTCTAGCCTGGTCCACCTTGGGCTTGATCTCCCCTTGGTTCTCGCTGCACACACCAGCCTACCTCATCAGGTCAGTTAGCACCTGGTACTACCATGGAGTTACAGGGCAGGCCTCCACCCCCTCCAGGTTTTCTCTTAGATCAATACTTTCTAACAGTTCTCCTTAGTGTCTAAGTCCAAACACAAACCTGTGTAGGCCCAAGACCCCTGGTGTCATTCCAACTCTTCAAGTTTACACTGGCTTACTATATTTGGACAGCAGCCCCAAGAGTCAACGTTGAATCACAAGACTGTTTAAAGATCTGTCCCAGTATATGAATTGGGTATGTTAAGACATGGAGAGAAGAATCCCATCTTCTGGACTGGGCATCTCCTAAAGCCAGAAGTTTCCCTCACTTGAGTGGATCTGTATCTCCCCATTTAGGATAATCACAGGATCAGTGGCACACCAGGAATAGTTTTGCAACTCCAGGATTCTCAAAACATATCCATCCTCTATGGAAAGCTTTGGGCTTTCCTAAAATCCTCTGTGGACCATAATGATGGTCCTACAGAGCCTGCCATGAAGCAGAATCCATCATGGTCAGAAATGTCAGTCCAGAGATGTGCTGATCCTATAGGGCTACCTGAACCCAAATCGGAAACATGACTTCTTACAGTGTGGTACTGAGTCAAGCCACTGAGGGCAGAGGTGGCAAGAGGCTGGAGTACCATACAGTAGCCCTCTCTGGGGCATGGAAAGACAGTGACCTTGAGCTCTGGGATCTCCCAACGAGATCACAGGCAAATAGCATCCTCAGCTCTAGCAGTGAGAATGGGTACCAGTCACCCACTGCACAGTTTCCAGCCTCAAGCTCCCCATTTTCTCCCTGGCTAGACCCCAGTATAGGTCCCTTTTATTTCATCAAAAGCCACCTGGCATTTCTAGGGCTTCTCCCATAATGTGCTGTTATGGTTGATACATTGTGTCAATTTGAGAAGCTTAGAAATTTAAGGAAGTGACTCAGCAGGGAGCCGGGTTCTTACTTTGTAAACATCCTCATCCTGTGCAAGAAGAGGACAGGGAAATTTTGTGAATGTTGCATCCCCACTGAAGCTGGGATGGCCTGTGTAGAATACAAGGGAAGAAAAAAATGCTTGCTCTTTCCCACTTTTTGCGTTTGCTGCTTTTGCCTGGAAGTGCTATCTCAGTGCCATGCCACCCTGCCTTGGAGCCAGCAGATTATGGACTGAAATCTCCACAGACTGTGAACTAAATAAACTTTTCCTTCCTTAATTTTGGGTGTCGGGTATTTTGTCCCAGCAATGAGTGAAAAGTAACCAAGATATGCTCAGGGTCATTGTGATAGTTTTTTGGAGGTGATGGAGAAGGGGAGTTTGGGAGAGGGAAGAACAAGAAAGTAAAAGGCTCAAAAGTAATGAAAATACTATACATAATATATATACATAAATTCCCCCAAAGTGAATGTAATTATTATGCATCACAAACATACACAAATAAAAAATTTTCAAATAATTAGACTTTCAGGGCAAAGGTAGAGAAGAGAATAAGAGAGGATAACAGGGAGGTTAGATACCATCAAAGCATGAATGGAAATGACACTGGGAAGTTCATTAATTTGTGCAATTAATGCATGAAAATAATAATAACAATAATAATAATTGGACTTCTTGAGAAAAACATCTAGAAACCAATTGTTCTGTAGACGTCTGCCTTCTATTCTTCCTACACATTCCTTCAAGCTACAAACACCAAGCCTATGAGACAAGGGAGAAGAGAGAAGAGAAAATAAAAGAAAAAGAAATAGTCCTGAAGTTCTACCCAGATACACGCAAATAGCACCTTCCTGGGTTTGGAATGAAGAACTACTGTACAGGTTAGGCTGGTTTTCAGGAGAGGCAGAGCACATGCGTACCCATCCCCATATCCTTCCAGGCTTACCAGCGGTCAGAGGCATATTTCAGCATGGTGAGTCCAGAGAAATGTTTTAGTTTCTCAAATAATGGAAGGTCAGAGCTCTCCCTCATTAGTGAGTAGAACATGAGACACACAACAGGGCTGGAATCAGGAAGTCAGCTTCTCTCAGGAATGTTGCCAGCAAGAAAAATCACCACACAGAGATCTCAGCGGTGTAAGCTCAGTTTCTCTGCTCAGGCAAGGTGAGGTCTTAGCTGAGACACAGCATTGCAACCTCAAAGGAGTTCCCTGCTGGAGAGTATCTAGGATACACAGGGAAAGGCATACCAGGATGGGGGAGCCCCAGTTAGAAAAATCTTGTGTTCCCTTAGTTCCAAGACAAGCACAGGTGCCCAAACGTATCCTCTAGAGGCAAAGGATTTCTCCTGCCCACCATGTCCTGTGAGTGCCCATTAGAGGGTCTTTTTGGTACTGAATTCTTCCTTCCTGGAGAAGGGATAACTAACTGCCAGCTACTAAGATATTTCAGCTAAATCTAGTCTATTAGCTTCAAAGAAATTCGATTTCTCTAACATTCACTTTGGTTGGCTTAAATCCCCCTATCTATTTTATTGTTGACATGGAGTTCTGGGTGTGGCAGTGGCTTTTGATGTTGCTTTGTTTATTTTAAACTCACCACTGGCTTTCATCTGGATTTAAATCGAATCACTCTGCCCAGCAGTGCTCCTCTGTATTGTTTAAAAGCTGATCACATCTCTTTCTGAAAAGCACAGCGTACTTGTTACCCTTGTATGAAGCAGCCACAATTTACTAGGCTGAAAATCAATATGTGATTGAATCCAACTTGTGCTCCTCTCTGGAATTCTTATAGCCTTGCAACTGATGGCCTCGCATCACTGTCCCGCACAGGCGCTCACCTTCAAAACCTGGAGGGAAAAGAATCCATTTTCCAATGAATGAAAAGAATACTGAAGGAGTGATTTTAAACACCAGAAAGATATTCTGTATAACTTGGGAACTGAGCAGACAATCCTTGAGCAAGGAAATAAATGGCAAGTCTCAAACTAAACCAGAGATCTATTCTATAACATGCAGCCAGGTAGAAGGAATCACTGTCCATAACCTAATCTGAATTTCCTTGTAAGGTTTTTGGGGTTTTTTGTTGTTTTTTTTTGCTTTTGTTTTTGTTTTTGTTTGTTTGTTTGTTTGTTTTTAGCTCTTCTACATGCTTTTGAATACATGATCTGGAAGAATTAGCACCCCTTTTATGGGGACAGCCTTATAAGGCCACCTGATTTAGAAAGTGGAACAGCTGAGAATTACTATTCTCCTATGGTGGTGAATTTCAGAATGAGAGCTGAAATGAGGCTGTCATTACTGGGGTAGCCCCAGTACCTGGAAACAACACCAAAGTCAGGCAGATTCACGTGGTCTCCGTCCTATTTTCACTGAATTTGGGCTTTGTAACAGAAAAGCAGGACTGGATGCTGCCAAATTTGACTTTTCCAGTTTTGAAGAAGCCTAGGAAAAGTCTAAAGGAAAAGGTATTGCTCTATCTCCCCTGTGTGGGGTGGGCTTCCCCTGATGGATCAGCCAGACAGAATAAATTTAAAGGACATTGAACTAATGTGCCTCGTATATGGCTAATAAATTAGCCAAAAGAGAAGACAATTGCATGGAGAGAATTTTTAAAGACTCCTGACTTGAATGTGGGTATTAAAGTTGGGAAATGGGGACAGGCAAAGGAAGAAAACTCTAACTCATATTGGAAAACATGGCTCAAAAGCACATAGAGAAACAATGTGTTTTATAGATACCATCATAAAAATGCATACATTGATGCTGTGCAGTTCCTGTATGGTGTTTCATGCCAATTACACCTGATATAACTTGTTTAAGATTTTTCATTCATTTTTTATATATCAAACCAAAAGGTAATTCTGAAATGCAACAATGAGGGAACAAAAAGACAGCAAAATTTTCACTGGTCTAGGGAGAGACCATCATACAGTGATGAATATTCCAGATTTCCTATGAGTTATTGAAGTTTTGTAGATATAGCAGGGACAGAAAACAGACACTGTAAGCCACACAGATGAATTAGGTGAGAAGGGGAGGAAACAAGAAGTCACTGGAGAATTCAGATGGGTAAAAGTTGTGCAAGAGAAAACATTGTTCCTGACAAAGGGTCAACTATGAGTCTTCAAATATCAAATACCTCAGCTGACCCCAAAAATGGAAACAAATAGCCATCTTCTGTGACCCAAACACTAAGAAGGACTTATGTTTATGATGGCGGATTGAGTAAACACTTCTTGGGCTGGGGATTTAGCTCAGTGGTTTAAGTGCCTGCCTGGCAGGCACAAGGTTGTGAGTTTGATCTCTGGTACCAGAAAAAAAAAATGTAGGTTTAGGAGTAAACACTTCTTCCTTACATAAGTGCGTAAATAATGGAAAAATATGGAGTAAAATCTTGGTTTGTGAGCACAATTTGTTCCTGAAATATGTTTGTAATAGAAAGCACTTGTATATCAAAGCAAATTTCCCCAAAAGAAATAACAGAAACTCAGATAATTAACTTCACAATCCAAAAATATTCATATAAAATCATTACAATACTATAATATAATGCAAAATAATGAAGAAAACACAAAATATAAATAAAAGTAAACAAATTAACCTGCACTTACCTTTGAAATTTTCATGGCTGGTGTGAGGTAGACAAAAGAGAAGAGGGTTATTATGTAGAATGATTTTCACTATCACTAATGGAATCACTACTATCTATTGGCTCAGTGGAATCTTTTTCTTTTTGTGAATCTTTAATAAGGAACTTACCCAGTGATGCTTGGTTTTGCTTCCTTTTGAAGATTTCATGGAAATGTAACATTGTATTGTCATTAAACAGATTTAGTGCTGTCACTACTACAGTCTTTTCTAGATGGTGATTTTCTACAAAAGTTTGCACTTTTTTCCACATTTCCCTAATCTTATTTCAAATGAAGAATTCTTCCACCTTTTTCTCCTCCTCTTCCTCTGCAGATGAGATTTTTTCTATAACCTCTTGCTGTTGAGAGACAATCACCCACACACTGGGGTGGAGGGGAGGCAAAGAGAACCATTGGCTCAGTTGGGGTCAAGTAATGATCAGTGTTATGTAGTATGTGTATTACAAGACAAAACCCACTTTTCAAGGTAAAATTTATTAGAAATATTTGCTTGTCTTTCAGAACACTTGCAGAACAAGTTGTTTGAAATCCAAGGTTTTACTGTATCTTAAAACACAATGTTATTGTACAAACCTAGGGAAGTGTGTCTCCAACAACCAAATATTAAGAGAATTCCTAAGCCAGAGAATAAGATATCAGTCCATAGAATAGATAGAGGCAAAAGTCACCTCATCATGGAAGCAAAACTTTAGAAGTGAACCATCATTGTCATGATTCCTGTATGGAGTAAAAAATTAGATTTATACAGTGAGGGGTTGGAATATTGCCACACAAAACCAAACTTGTGGACAAGAAATTGAATAGAGTTAAGGATGTGGGTAGAGATCCACTGCAAGTGATATTTGCATAAGATTGATCCCCTCAAAAAATTAGGATTGAAAGGCAATAACCTTTCTGCCCAGACACTGTCACAACTGTGAATACATGAAACAGAAGTAACCCAGAGACTAACATATAACCTAAAGTTACTGTAAATATCAGGAATACCAACACTGTAAGATATAAAGAAAAATAAAAATTTTATGATCTTATGCCTGATAAAGTATCAAATTTATTTAAAGTTCTTAAAGATAGTTTAGTAGCATTTACAAAAAAATCAGGACACAATAAAATATGAGAAGGTACTAATGAGACTAGAATTAATGGTGATAAAAATGCAGCTACATGAATAAAAACTTAGTGAAGAATTTAACACTTCCAGCCAAAATAGAGTAGTAGGGATGCTCCAGCTAAAACAACTGAAAAATAGACAAAACATATTAAACAATCATTTTCAATACATTGAATATCAGGCAACAAAAGTCAGAAAACTTTGTGAGACAAACACACAAAAGGGGCCTCATTAAGACCCAAACTTACAGCAAGAGCTTCCAGGTCACAGTGCACAGAGAGAGAACACAGGTAGAGACCACTAGACTCCTCAAGTGGAGGGACACATTGTTGAAAGCTGGAGATAACAAGGAAATGAGTCTATCAGACTACCCAAATTACTCAAGAAGAGAAAACAGAAAAAAATCCTCAGTGATAATCAGAAGGTCCTCATCTGTGTTCACCAAAGTACTGATCAGCAAGTGCTTGTGAGAAACTGCCTAAAGTAGGGGAAGAACCTTCCAAAAAGATTAAAAGGACCCATATTTTGTGGTCCTATGAACCTAAGAATAGTGCTTGTTCCCACTAGCTAGATTGGAAAACATAATTGATGGACTTTTTGGTAGAGTGCTCAGTAAGGTCTTTCTGAGAAAAAATTAGTCATAGATTAAATGTTGCTCTGGTCTGATCTAACTGACCTTCCAACAAGAATGACCAAACCATATTCAAGCAATTTAATTGCATCTCAGATAAAACTAAAAATATTTAGACAAACAGAAAAATAGCCAACATCCAACATGGTGAATTTGCAATATTTGAAACCCAATCAAAAGTAAGCGGCCATTTGCAGACTGCAGGGGGAGAGAAAAAGGCCTCACCAAGAAGCAAGCCCTCCCTGCAAACCAGTGCCCTACGTGGGCTGTTGCCAGTAGGGGGACAGCCAGATCCCAGCCCCTTGGCAAACAAAAAGAGTCAATTCCTCCCCCCCCCAAGCCCCACCGTAAGCAACCAGTTGATCTGGAGAAACACAGACTGCGATGATAGCTATTGAGATAAAATGCAGTTTGATGCTTGTGGTGTTTTGGTGTTTCACTGACCTTGAAGGTTTAGGGCCAGTGGTTTGATCATCTATTCAGAGGATAGTGGTACACAGTGTGGCATCTGGGGGAGATCTCTCCTTCTGAGGGTGGTAGCCATTGTTAATTCCCTATTATCTTGTTTTGAGGTCCTGTATAATTTTCATTGTTTTGTTGGGTTGGGTTTTGTTCTGCTTTGTTTTATTTGATTTTGTTATATCCAATGGCATGAGAAGCTGTTTCAAAGACAGCAAGATATATTATGGAAGCCATTTTGGATTTACTATTGTCTAATTTTTCAGTCCTTTGTTGCATTCATTGTTTTGTTTTTATTGGCTCCATCCTGTTCCGTTCTGTTTGATATTCACTATGTCTAAAGGTATCTCCAGCTATTTTGAAGACAACAGGAGGCATTATGGTAACTATTGTTGATTTTGTATTGTTTTGAAGTTCTATATCACCTACACTGGTTTGTTTTGATTGGTTTTATTCTGTACCATTTTCCTTGGTTTTATCCTCTTTAAAATAAAAAATAAAAATAAAAAAATAAATGAGCATGCAAAGAAACAGGAAAATCTGACTGGTTATGACTAGGAAAAGTAATCAATTACTAGAGGTAAAACAGAACATATTTAGAGGAACATTAATGATCCCTGTGGAACCATTGCAACTGTATTCCATATATTAATAAAGAAACAGATTAATCATGAAAGATATTTTAAAAGATGTAAAACAAACTTCTAGGGATGAAAACATCAATTTTGAGATTCAAAAATACAATAACTATAGATAAAATTCATGACAGATTAGATGTGACAAAAGAAAATATTAGGAATTTGAAAATATAAAAATATAAAACAATCTAAAGTGAAACCTAGAGAGAAAAACCTAACTATGTCAATTATTACATTAAATGTAAACAAGCTAAAAACACCCAGCAAAGGGAAAACATTATAAGATCAGATAAAAATAAGAGCCAACTACAACTGCCTAAAAGAAACTCACTTTAAATATAAAGGAAACATATAACACTAATTAAAAGAAAAGTAGACTGATACTATCACAAAGCACGCACTGGGCAACTTAAACAGATATTTATTTCTCAGAGTTCTAAAGTCTGAAAAATTCAAGATCAGGGTGTCCACATGGTTCAGATCCTGAAAACAGCTCACTTCTTGGTTGGGAGAATGCTCACTGTGTCTTCACATAATACAGAGAAAAAATATTTGGTTTCTCTCCTTCTGCTTCCTCCTCCTCCTCCTTCTTCTTTTTCTCTTACTCCTCATACTCTTCCTCTTTTTCTTCTTCTCCCTCTTCTTGTTCTCTTTCTTCTCCTTCTCCTCCTCTTCCTTCTTCTTTTTCTTCTTCAGAGCACTAACATAATCTCCCTCCATCACCTAACCAAAACCTAATTACTTCCCAGTGACCCCCTCCCCAACTTCTGCTGCATTAGAGGTTAGGGGTTTGACCTAAAAATTGTGTGTAAAGAGAAGAAAAACATTCACTCCAGAATAGTAGCAAAAAGTTCAATAGTGTCCTTGTAGGATATCAGTCTCAGGAGAGTAGCGAAGGGAACTCTAGAGTGCAGAAGGATACTGCAGGAAGAAATACAGCCACAGGTGCAGACCACTCATCCCAAAAATTTAGCACTGCATGGAAAACCCTTGCATGTCAGACGTAATAAGCACTTTGATACTCCTTAAACTCATTAGCCTGTTCCACATCTCACTGTCTTCCTATTACCTGAAATCTTGTTGGAAAAACAAGCTCCATCTCTGCTCAGAAAGTCATTTACATTCTGAGGGAAGAGCTTCTTTTCTCCATTACAACAAAATCATCTTTCTGGACAGAGGAGGTGTTTGAAGGTAGATATGTGACTATATATAGGACCAATTAAAAGATGGTTTTAACAAGCTCGCTCTCTCTCTGTGTTTGAGTTTGAGAGAGAGAGAAAGAGAGAGAGAGAGACAGCATTTTAAGAAAAAAGCAGATTCTCAGTCTCGATAACATTATTTGAACACCATGTTCTAGCTACACCTGTAACCATGCCCGCTTTCCCACAACATGAGTTCATATTAGTTCTGTTTCCTCCAAAGTTAGTTTAAATTGATTTTCTATCACTTGTAACTGAAAAAATCCAGGAAACAGTTGTTTTCTACACTTTCTTCTTCCCTCTTTCTTCAACCAGATCCTAAGGAAAATAAATGTTACTCAGTAATGCTCCAAATGTGTTAGTAAACTGGCCCTAAATATAAAAAAAATATTAAATTATTGGTTCTGTAGGGTTTGCTCCCTGTGCTCACTGCTACTCTAGCACACACACTGTGTATCACAATCACTGTTTGCATGTTTGTGCCAGAGCTCAGTTTGAGTGCCTCAAGGACAAGAACTGTGTCAGCTGCATCCTCACCTGTTAGGGCTGGGCTTGCAGAAGGTGTCCACAGCACCTATGGGATGAGTGAGTAGCACTAGTGGCTATAGAGCAAAATGAAAACAAAAGAGGCCTGTGCACATTTGAAGGCAAAAAAGTTGCTAAAGGGGAGGAACATATTGGGAAATGCTTTTAAACTCTGGAAAAGGAAAAAGCAAAGTGTTCCAGGGGTCATAACATAGTAGTAAGAGGCAAGGTGGACCACATGGAAGGAAGAAATGAGAATCTGCACATGGCAATAGAACCATACCAATGTGTGGAAGTGAAAATGAATAACATTGTGTTCCTTTTCTCAGAAAACTTCAGAGATAGGGAGAGGCCGACAGAGTTGGTCTGCAAGCAGATCTCAGGTCCAGGGGAGATTCAAGGACTTAGACCCAGACAGAGCAGAGCTTCAACCCTGCTGAAGCACTTCAGTTTGTCTTTCCCACATGTGCAGTTCTGCATTGTGTTCAACTTCATGATTTCCAGCAATGATCCACACTTAAGGCTACAATTACTCTCTGAGAATAAGGGGTTGGGCAGTTATCTGTCTCTTCCTCCAAACACATCTCATTCTCCTGATTTACTTTTCCAGGGCCATGCCCAACAGTATTTCTGGAGCAAGGAGGCAGGGCAGAGATGCCCAAACAAGTAAGGCAGCAGGGGAGAATTAAACTCAACCAACTGCAGCAGCAGGGTGTTATACCACGTTGCCCTGACAACTAATGGGCAGAGCTCTGGAGAAATAGATGGAGATGGCTGAGGTCAATGGGTAATAAAATCCTAGTTAAAGGCTGGTTTTTCTCCCCTTCATTTCTGCTGATATAAACATGAGGAAAAGAAATGATAATTGGGAGGCAGATTACCTTAGAGTTGATGCAAGGCAAAAACTGCAGATTCTAAGCATAAGGCCCTGGGCTGCATTTCAGGTCAAACCAGGACATATCTAGAGCATCAGGAATCATGCTCAGAAACAGATGCCCTCAAAATACAAACAAAAGGTACTGGGAAGGATAGACTCAAATGAGTCTACTTTTATTGAGTAGCTACTGTATAGAGACCATGGCCCTAGCAAAGGGTTATCAGCAAGATACCTCAAGAGACAGTATAGTCCTCTGTGGCTGAGTGTCAAGTCTCATCTCTGACATTCGCTGCCCAAGGGATCCTGGGCCAGATACCAGTCCTTGCCTCCCAGGTTGATCAAGGAGACAATGACTTTGAAGGAGGCAGCAGAGTCCTCGCCTGTGGTAAGCACAGAATGAATGGTAGCCTGTAATAATAGAGAGAATCACTGAGCACCTACTCTAGGGATGCACCATTCACAAGGTGTCACATATGTTTTCTCACAGCAAGCTTATGGAACAGCTACTGCTGCATATTCATTTTATACATGAGAAAAGTAGGACACAGGAGTGAAGTAACCTGCCCGAAATCACACAAGTGGCAATGATGGTCTGGCTCCAAAACCTGGGTTATACATCTACATCAGCAGCACAGACAAGTCATCAAAACAAATGTACAATAAGAACATTAACATGATATTTACATATCTTTGTGTACACACATATATAATAGTTCAGGAAGGATACACAATTTAAAAATTATAACATTGTTTGCCTCTGGGGTAGAGAAAGGCAAAGAAGAGAGAATTTCTACTGTATATTTACCATGAATTTTGAACCATGGAAGGGATTGCCTGTGTTAAAAATGAATGAAGTAAATTAAAATTTAAAAATAGAGGAGCAGGGCAGGAGAAGCCACTTTCCATATAATAATTTTTGCAAACATTCACTGCACGGGAAAGAACAGGTTTCCTGACATGACTGCAGAGGATGAAGGGCTGTGAGCAAGTGATTAGAATACAGGCGAATATAGAGAGCTGCACAGAGCTGCAGAGGGGTCTGGGAAGTCTGCACAGACAGAGGAAGTTAGGAAGGCTTCACAGAGGAGGAATTTCTAAGCTGAGATCTTTCTAAAACCCACAGCCTTAAATCAAGCCATACATAAAATAATAATGACCATTCTGAGGAGATCTTACTAGCAGTTATTCTGCTCATCACACTTAACCAGGTGCAGAATCAAGGCTAAAGAGGCTGAATAACTGCCCAGGAGCACACAGCTGATGGAAGAAGCCAGGATGTAAAGGCAGCCCTCATTAGAAACCACTGCCTTCTGTCACCCCAACCCCCAGGTGACTGCTCCTAAAGACACAGAGAAAGGACAAGGCCAGACAAGGTGGTCAATGAACACAGATGTAATTTCTGCTATGGGGCCAGGCAGAGCACCCTGAGAAGGGGATAGAAGACACTAGATGGGGAATTAATCCAGTCCCTGTGCCTCCACTGTGATGTCAGGACCATCTTCTCTGGGTTTTAATTTCTGTCCAAAAGAAGATGGAAGATATCTTCTGAACATTCTCACTGCTTATTCTATAGAAATAGTATTTTTCTAGATGCCTAAAAGGCTTTATGACAACAAGCCTGATGGGTTCAGGCCTCAGAAAACTCATCTGATGCTGCGACTCCATCCTCACCTTCCCTGAGCAGCACCTATTGTGTGCAAAGACCTATGCCAGTTACAAAGAAATAGAAGGCTCTGCGGTGTGGGGAGGGCGTGGCCAGGGACTTACTTCTATAATCTAAAGGATTTATCTAAATCTTTCTGTAATCTAAGAGGACAGTTGCAGAAAATGCCTAACTCACAGGCTTGTATGTGAACACAATTCCAGCAACATGGGTCCCAGGCTGAAGCCAAACCCTCCTTTGTCCTTGCCAAAATACGTGCGAAAGAGCTTCAGCTTGGATTTTACAGGTAGGAGACTGGTTTCAGTAAGAGTATGTGGGAGACTACACAAATGAAGAAAGGAATAAAAGGAATAAAGGCAAGATGCGGATTCCAGGATGGTCTGAAACAGGCAGAGTAGGAAAGCGTCTGGATGATGCAGGCCTAGGAGGAGATAGGTGAGGCAACTGATTGCAGAGCTGAGGAGCCTCAGACTCCACAAAAAAGAAAATGGGCAGCCATGGCTGGCTTTTGAGAAAAGGAATAATTTCATAAGAATTGCCTGGGAGGAAGATTATTTAAAAATTGTTTATTTCCTAAGTGGAATTTTGTTCATAGTATCTGATCCAAAACCCAAATTACATTAACCCAGCACCCAAAGATTCTTTGGAAAAGAGTCCTTTCTGTGGGGTATTTTACCTTACACCCTCTGCTAAAAGACAAGCATGTGACCCAGACAGTCAATCGAAGTCTTCTATCCTATAGAAATGGCATCCTTTCATGCCTTTCAGAACTGCCACCAGGGGACTAGGTTCAGAGATGGACACATGACCTAAACCTACCCAATGGGATGCAATTTAGGGATTTTGTTGAAACTATAGGTAAAAAGATGTTTCCCTACACTAGACTTGAAACTGAAAGCATATAAGACTGGGTGTATGTGCCAAGGACCACCGCATGAACAGATCCTGCATGGGATTCAACAGCGAGGACAGCAGAGCTAAGGGACAAAAAGGAAGAGCTCAACAACAATGAGCCTTTGAATGCAGTAGAACTTGACTTGGAGTTATGTGCATGCTAAAACACCCACATGTACTTAACTAGTTAATGCATTTCATAATCTCATATCTGAGATTAAGGAAGGCGAGGTCAATTCTGGGCAGCATGTGTACGATAAGAAAGGAAAAATATTAGAAACCTGTAACTGATAATTTTCTGATGTGTTCAGAACCCCACTGAACATATACACATACTCTTCCAACACATGCCCCACATATACCCATGACCCACAGACACATGCATGCCCTGTGTATTCACAACCCAGACACATACATGCACACATGTGTATACACATGTCCCATATAACCACATAACACACGTGTCCACGTGCACAGTTCTAGCCTTGGAGATCGCATTCATCATCATGGGCCTTTCCCACCCAGCCTTTCTAGCTCATCTTGCTCCCAGTCTCATTGTTCCCACCCACAGGACACCACTTCAAGTGGGCCCCACCATGTGCCACTCCCCTACACACCTGCATATCCTTCTCTAGACTCCTCTCCTCCTCACCTGCTGCCTGCTCTGCCTCCTGCTCTCTCAGCCACACAGAACAGCTCTCCTACCTCAAAAAGCTGTCCCTTTCTCACCCTGCTTGGGCCCTGCTGAGTGTTGGGTATTTTGCTGTTCCACTGGAGGAATAACCTGCACATGTGCTTGATATGGGTTTGTACATGTTTGAACACTTTCAAGAGCTAGCATGTGAGGCAGGTGAGGGGATCAGAGACACACCAAGCTAGACAGATCAAATCTAACTGGGTTCTCACCCTGTGGGATTTGTGCTCTGACCCTTGGGTCCCTTCTCTGTGGACAATGGTATTTCACTATTAGCCACCCTCCTTCCCTAGAAGTGTCTCACAGGCATAAGAAAGGGAAGTGTATCAGTTGTAAAATTTAAAGAGCTTTAAGCCATGAGGCAATATTGCAATGTTCTTGGACTTCTCTTCCAAGCCTTTCCTTGCCCCTCTCGCTGGGCAGTTTGCTGTATTTGGTGTATTGAGAACCCCATCAAGAAGCTGCCCAGTTAGTAGCTGACTAAAAAGACCACACCATGATCCTTGAGAGCCCAGGGAGTTTTTGACTCCCAGCATGCAATAGTGTAGGAAGGCTGTGCTTGTCTCTCACTGTCTGTTTGGGTCAGTCCCTTGGTGCCTGTTATACCCATAGGAGCTTGGGAGAAAGGCTTCCACCCTTTGCCCTTCACAATTCTGGTTCTCCATAAGATGTAAAAAATGCCAAACTGAACAAGGTATATACCCTAAATCATTTTGCTTTGAAGAGAGGTGGTCACCCTGCTACCAGGGAGGGAAAGATACCAACAATCCATTGCACATAGTGCAGGAGTAACCTGCTGGTTGGTGTTCTCCCATGGACAGCGACTAAATGGGGGAAGGAGCAGACCATGCACAGGAAAGATGCAGCTCTGGGCCAGAAGATGGAAGCACTGGTTCTAAAATATATCTGCACTCACATCCATCATTCACCAGTTTCTGTTTCCTCATTTGACAAAATAGTATGGCCACATGCTCTGGTTAGGTATTACACTAGATACTAGAGGTTTAAAAATCAAGACCCAGTTCTCTGCTCAAAGGAAACCCACATAGAGAGAGGGAGGCAGATCATTAAATCAAACCCTCTGAAAAGGTGTGGTATTACAAGGTCTGAAGATGGGAAGAGGCCAACCCTCAGGGTAGTTTTGGAGAGAGGGGCAATGTCTAAACCGAGCCAAATCTAATCTTGCTGAGTAAGAGTCGAACGATGAAGAATAAGACTCAAGACATTGCAGAGATAGGGGAATAAGAGAGCAAAATTAACCGAAGATTGGCAAGTGAGTTGTGATGCCTGACACAAATGGGCCAGCGAGCAGCACAGTGAAGGAGCCCAGTGAACCCTATGTGTTGAGCTAAGGACTTTGAGTTTTTCCTTGAATGCTAAGGGCAACCCCCAAAGGGGAGACATGATATGAGCAGATATAAATTTCATAGTTAGCAGTTATTGAGAATGTGGAACATTGTAGGACTTTGCCAGAGGGCACAGAAACCACATAAAGACTCAAAAAGCAACAAATCTCATAGAAAAGACATTAAGAAAAGGCTTCTTCCTGGTCTGCCTCCCATGTTTACAGGCTGTGCTTCTCTCTCCTTTCTTCTCCTGATCTCATACTCTATTGTTGAGTCTGAGGCTGATTTTCCTTCCGGATTCTACCCAGGGGCCCCTCTGGCCTCTCCAGAGACAGCAGCAACATCACCTGAGAACTTGGTAGAAAGGCAGATTCTTACACTCCACACCAACCTACTGAATCAGGAATGCCTGGATGAGACATAGCGATTTCTAATTCAATAGGCCCTCCAGATAATTCCACTACTCACTCAAATTTAAGGGTGACTGATTTACACAATTCTGGTTACCTGTTAGAACCACCTGGGAGGCTATTTAAAAAGAAGAAGAAGAACAAAGATGCCTGAGTCTCAAGCACAGAGCAGCTGAATCAGAACCTCAAAGCAGGGCCCAGGAATGGGTAATTCTAACTTGCGTCCAGGGTTGAGAGGGAACCAAAGGCTTAGAGCAATGCTTCTCTAACTTTAATGTACCCATGAATCCCTAAGGCTCTTGTTAATATGCAAATTGTGATTGGTAGGGCTCAAGATTCTGCTTTGCTACCAAGAACATATCAATTCTTCTGGTCTACAGATTCTCTTTTGAATAAGAAATGCTACCTTGCTCATCTCTGTGGGCAATGAACTTCAGTTCCCTCAGATGTGTTAGCACAACTTACCGCATCTCCTGAGCTTGTAACCTATAAGAAATATTTCCAGTTGAGCTCATCCATACCTTGTACCCATACTTCCCAAACTGACCTTGTCCTTACACCACACACACACACACACACACACACACACACAATTCTACTTATCTTCTATGTTCGCTATCTTAATGAATCAGGCTGGTCACCCACACCAGGCAACACTATGTCCTGAAGCAAAGTAAGACAGATATTCCCCCTTTGGGTCAATACAAATGCCCACTCCCTT
>RJWM01030936.1:0-22967 GCA_004363535.1 Dasyprocta punctata
CCCACGGCAAGGTGTGGGTGATTTGCTTTAATGAGAACAGGAAAGCACTCCAACTACCTCAGGCTGTGAGGGAGGAAAGTGAAGCCTTGGGGACCAGCTGGGCCTCAGTATTGGCAGCTTTTACACTGATAAATGTTGCAATTGAAAAAAATAAAGACCTTCTGACCAACACTGGAGCCGGGTCATTCTCCTACAGTATATGGCAGGGAGAGGAGTTTTGTAAGCAGAAGTTCCTTTTTGGATCTTGTCCAAACAAAGAGTATTGCTAGGCAATTCAAACAGCTTAATTATAATAGCCTCTCTGGCTCTCCTGTTGCTGTGATCAAGAGAGAGAATAACAATTTGAATTCTCATCTTGCTGAGAATGGCACAAAGAAATGGAAGGAAAAACACAGGAATGTAGTCTCAAGGGTGAAGAGCATTGGATATGCTTTCTGCACACATGCACACACACACAGAATACATAATTCATGGCAGAATTATTAAAATGATAATTTTCAGAGAATTTGGAGTGAACTTCAAATTCAGTGAAATTTGAGCAGAGTCAGAATTTGTTAATTTGAATAAAAGAGAACTGGTGTTGAATGCTGGGATTGGTGAACATACAGAGGAAACATTAAAGGGAATAGATGGATCATTAGGAAAGGATGGGAAAAGCAAACACCAGGATGAGGTGATGTTAGAGAACCAAGGGACAGCCTTTCCCAGATAGTGGGGCTTCTTAGGGGTGTTCAATATAGCTGAAATATAGGGCAAGTAGTAATAGGGATAAGGAAAATGAAGAAGAGAAAAAACATAAGATATACTATTATAGACTAATATAGGTTAATTCTAGAGGGGGCTGTGATGCTATGTATTCTTTTCAGAGAAAAATATTAAGGCTTAGAGGTTCATGATTCTCCCTGGGTCACACAGCTAACTAATGGCTGAGATCCTGGTATATATCACAGATGAGTGACCAGTTCAGATATATGCATACATGAACAAGGAACTGTTCATTTAACACACCTGTGGCTCACTCAGATTATGATGTTAAGAAAATTTTGTTGTGCAATAGGTTTTGTGTGGAAGAAACCACTCCCAGCCTATTGGAGGTGAAGAATTTCTTTTCAGAGCATTTTCTTTTTACTTTTTTGATTCCTGCAGAATTTTAGATGAAATTCAATGTAGTTATGACTGAATGATTTATGAGTCCTCCATACTGATGAGGAAATTGAAGATTTTTAATAATCAGGAAAGAAGGCAGTCATTCAAGTTAACCTCTAGTTTATCCACTTAACTTGAACTCATCTATTTAAGACATTTTAAAGATTTGAACTTGTTTTTGCTCATATAAAAAACCTCTTCTGAGATTCTTATTTGATTCCTTAAAAGCCATTGTTATTTCCCTTTAGTAAGATGAATCCAGTGTATGAATTACAGCCTCAATTATTTCATTTATTTTCTTCTTTGGAAAGAAGAGGTAATGACAATTATGGATTTCATTTGACATATTTTGTTCTTTGGATATTTGGGAAATGTAGGCTCTTTCCTGCTACTTTTTTACTATTTCTAGGAATTCTGAAGAATCCTGGTGATTCTGAGCCATACATTTTCATGGTGGGCTTTCATACTGCTGGAGGGCCAAGTATGCTCTGAGCAGGAAGTGAACTTTGTCTTAGCGCAGTGCATCAGATTTTTCAGTGGAAGGACCACGCACAACAGAGCAGATAATGGAAAGGTAGAGATGTCTGTGAAGTTCTGGGACACATATCTGTGTAGTCTTAAATTCTACTGCATGATGGGTGGTTCAGTGTTTGTATCAGCCAGCTTCCCCACTCCTGGGGCACAGTATCTACACTCACAATTTAAAGGAGGAAAAGATTTAACTTGGCTCATAGCTTCAGTGGGTTAAGTCCATGGAAGCCTGGCTTCAAGGCAGAATTATCATTGTGGGAGGGAGCAGTGGAGCAATGATTCTCAATTCACAGTCACTGGGAAGAACAGGGGAACAGCGCCAGGGAGAGAAAGAGACTAAGGACTATATATTGTACCCAAAGTCATGCCTTTGTGATCCACTCAGACACATCCAGAAGTGTGCTTTACTAATCTCCACTTTTTAAACCAACTAAATTGACACAGTTAAGTTTAAATATCACAGTGGTTGTAAAATAATGGTATCTCTCCCACTTGCTCAATAAACTGATGTTCCAGAGAGACTTTTTAGGCTTATGTATGGCTGCATGTGCCCTAGCCCTTCCAGATCCATACTGAGATAGTTTGAGAAATGTGACTTTGGGAAAATTCAAACCGTTCTAATTGTACCATTGAAGGCTTAGACTTTGGATTGACTTGGACCTAGGTCTATCTGGGGAAATCATATATCAGATTTCAGAGACAGTTGTCTCTAAATTATCTACTATCTGATGGGACAGATGATTCTGAGGGTTGGCTTCTCTCTTTCTCAGTTCCATTCTATTTCTTCCCATCACTCAGGCTTCTGTTGTCTAACCATCCCCTTTGTCTTTACTCTTACCAGTTTGATTTCTTTTCTGAAACATTTCTATAAATGTCTTTAGTTCTTTTCTGCTCGTCAAAGCCAGTGGACTTCTGTTGTTGTTGTTGTTGTTACTGTTGGATATCAACCTTCTCCACCTGTCAGCTTGACTATTTTGGAAATCTACTATGATTTGCTTTTGTCCCCTATCTTTGGTGGCACTTTGCCTTCCCAGTAGATTTCTGAATGACTCAGCAAGACATGGGAAACCTAGAGTTTTGATTTTAAAACATGTAGAGACCAGAGAAAGGAGGTCAGTTGTTCAGAACTCTGATGAGTTTTTGTTTTTCCATTCTGAGAAGTCTTCTAGCTGAAATTGTCATGTGACAGCAAATAAATAAACCATGAATTTTTGTCTGGTAGTAACTAAATTTTCTGAGCTGCAAAAATAGCCATAACTTGACTCAAATACAGACCTTACCTGAAATTTACATGGATTTCATAGAAATAATACCAGAGTACCCTGTAATCTGCCAGTTCTATATAGGCAGTGTTAGAGGCAAACATAGTCTTAAGACAAAGGTTACTTTTGAGAGTTTCTTCATATTAATCATATTAGTATTTTTTAATATTATGGCCATTTTGTTATTGTTTTGCACCCCAATACACTCTTAATGTCTCTGCAGAGATATGAAACGTGATCAAAACTATGGTGAATGTTTAAATGAAACTAAAAATTTATTGCAATAAAAAATACATTGTCATGAATTCTCCTCAAAATCCTTCTCTTCACTTTGAACAAACTTATCCCATTGTTCTTGCCACTTTTTGAAGCAGTTCTGGAAGTCCTGTTTTATGAGTATCTTTTCACAGATGCCTTAATATACTGAATTGATTCAAAAAGTTTATGGCACTTTCTATCAATTAAAAACACTAGTGTGTGTCTTCATCCAGTTTGGTCACTGTATCTGGCACCATGAAATTTCTGGCTCTTCCTTAAAGTCAAAATGTGCATGAAAGGTAAAGGTTTTGAATTGATTCAGAACAGTGAGGCAGCCACAGTAGCACAACAAAAGACACTCATGGTAGAGGACTTCCAGAACTCTTTAGAATGTGGCAAGAACCATGGGATAAGTGTATTCAAAGAAAAGGGGAAGATTTTGAGTGGGATTAATGGCAATGTGTCTTTTACTGTAGTAACTTTTAAAATTTAAACATTCGCTACAAATTTAGGTCACACCTCATATTTGGCTTTGTACCTTGTAGAGCTTCTTTGTTTTTTGTTTAGCTATTTTAGTTCTCCCACTAGACTGTGCCTTACTGAAGAAGGAGGTTCGCATACCCTTTCTGGGAAATTTTAACAAGTACCTGTTGAGTTGAACATGGCTACCAGAGTTGCTATCTTATTGCTGAACTCAAGAGGGAGTCGTTCTGTTTGCAGTTTTGTTAAGTGATTCTACAATTAAAATGTATGCAGTTTCAGTATTTTCAGCTGCAGTGGCATAGCAGATACTGTGAGCAAGGACACCCACCTTTCCCAAGCGCCACCTGGCTGACTTTAGCTGCCATTATTGGTGGCTGTCCTTGGGTTACTGGAGGACTGTGTCCTCCAAAGCACTCCTTGACCAGGGAGTGACAGGAATTGACAGATAAACACTCAGCTTCTCATTCAGGGCATCTGTAGGGTGTTTCAGTGGTACCGTATGTCTGAATCCCCTGGTGTGACTGGGTTCCAGTTGTCCACAGGGGTTAGCTTGCTTAATAACACACCCTGTGATCTCTTCCCTTCCCTGCCTCCCCATCTGCTCCCCTGATGCCATTTCCTCGACTGACTCTGAATTAAGTCAATCCAAGTCTCAACCAAAGCAAATGTTCCTCTGTCAGAATTTGTGATTTAACAATTTCTCTATTTTATTTTTGGAAATACAATACAGATTGTAATGCATCTAATTTAAAATGTGCTAAGAGTCACATTTAAAAGCGTGTAAAACATAGGTGAAGATAATTTAAAATTCATATGAGGTATTACCATTTTAACATATTATCAGTATGAAATGTATTAATGAGATATTTTATTTTTTGTACTAAGTCTCTGAAACCTATTGTTTCTAAAATATCCTGAAAGTGCAAAACATGATGATCACAGTTTGTCCAGCCATTTGTGTTATGCCTGCATGGCTGCCATAATGAATAGAAGTGATCAATTTTGTTCTGTTGTTCCCCAAGTGTCAATACTGAGAGAAGTTGTAGCTTTTTAATTTGCATTTTTCACTCTTAGCAATATCTTATTTGCCTTTTTCTTTTAAGCGGAACAAAATCTCCATGCATATCTAGACTGATGGACATTATTGCCTTATTTAGTCTTTGTCCACATATTTATGTTCTTTCATCATAAACAGCCTCTGGAGACTATTAGGTAAGATGAGGAAAATAAGGGGGAGGGGGCAAGAAAGAGCAAAGGAGAAAACTATCAAAATATGTGCATGTGTGATTATGCCATAATGAAACACATTATTCTGTATAACTAATATGCACTAATAAAAAAAAGAATGAACCTTTGGCAACAAAAACTTTGGGCTTGATTGTTTCTTACGTGTTTGTGTGCAAAATATAGACAGGATGTTTAGCATCTCTGTGCTTGTGTGTTTTGCAGGCAGAGGGTACCAGACTTCAGCGAGAACTCCGAGGGTATTTAGCAGCAATCAAAGGTAATCTGTTTATTGCTTGTTCCCATGCACAGGTTGTTTTTGGAATTTGCAAGAGACAGAATTGAGTGCTAATTCCAAAGCCATTTGGTTTTCTGGCAAGTAGAGTACTTGAACACAGGTGTTCACCCCACCCCATTGCAATGACAATCAGGATATAGGAGGATGAAATACATCTGCTTTCATGCTGGGGACTAAGAATAAATACTGCCCACATGCCAGAGATTTCTAGGAAGGCTTGTTAGATAGAATGAGCTTTAGACCTTGTGCAGGAAGAGCTGTTGCTGGCTTACTTCCTGAGGGAGGACAGGGCCCAAGAACAGAACATGCACAGACTCACTTGTAAGCCCCCGTGCTGCAGGAAAGAGGGGAGGAGGCAGAGGCAGCAGAGGGTTCTGCTGGGTCTGCCTGTGACTTGCCCACAGTAGCTGTGTTTGCAGCCCTGTCCGTGTGTAGTGCAGGGAACAGAAAGTGCCTGGCTTCGATTTCTACTGTGGAAAGAGAGGAATGAGGCCAGTGGAGGAGGGAGGAGGACCGTGCTGGACCAGTGGATCACTGACCTCCCTGCCCCAGTCAGAGCCAAGGTTACCTGTGAATCTGATACTTCTTAGTAAGGCTGACTTTGGGATGTATGGAGAAAGGATGGATTCTCTTACAAGGGATCTTGGGAAAAATGGTCAAACAGAAAAAAGTGAGTCCCAAGGTCACACTTTATTCTCTTTTCCAATTCCAGGTATGTATAGTAGAGATTTAAGCAGGCATGCGTAGAAGAGTTCTCATATTCTGGAGTAAAGCACAGTAGATTTAGTCCCTTGTCTGAGTAGACAGGGTCATTACAATGTACCCCAAAAGACAGAAACCAGAAAAACTGAGGAATTTAGCTTCATAAAAATGCAAAACTTACAGACATGTTTAAAATTACCAGTATTTTGTCAATATGTTTAAGGAAATTAAATCAATATATAAAGAGCCCAGTAAATAAACTAAGCGGAGATCAGTTGGTTAAATGAAAAATAGGCAGGCGTGTTGGTCTGTGTGGCTCGGGTGGTAGAAGACTTGCCCCGTGCACAACGCCCTAGCTTGATCCCAGCTCTGCAAAAAAGAACAGAACATTTGAAAAGAAAAATAACTGAAAGGAATTACAAATGAGTAATCAATATGAAAAAATAACAGATTATCCTCTGGTGTTATCCATGACTCTTACAGAAAGTCAAAGGTAAGAAGCCATTATTTTTCCTTCTAATGTTCAAGGCCATTCTTTTTAAATTATCATAAAGCTCAGCATTGATGAGTCTGGGGAGCAGAGCCCCTCTGTGCATCATTGCTGGGACAGCTTCCTAGAGAGCCATCTGGCAAAGACTTTACATGAGTGGACTTTCATTTTTGGGTTTTTTTTTTTGGCAAACTTTTTGATGTGGTGGTTCTGTTTCTAAGAATGTATTGTTATAGTTAAACGTGAATGTGTAAAATGGATTATAAACATATTGGTAAATAATGAAATAGTTTTAATGAAAAGTTACTTATATAATAAAATTAGTGAATTGGCATTTCAGTAAAATGTATGTAAGCTCTTCATGTGCCAGGCACATAATTTTAATACTTATGACAACTCTATGAAGCAGTTATTTTTTATTTTCTTTTTCTCTTCTCTTCTCTTCTCTTCTCTTCTCTTCTCTTCTCTTCTCTGTCCTCTTCTTCCTTCTTTTTTCCCCTTCTCTCCTCTTCTTTCCCCCACTCTTCTTCTACCCTTTTTCTCTCCGCCTCTCCCTCCTCTTTCTTTTCTACTCCCCATCCTCTTCCTTCTTATTTTTCTTCTCCTTCCCTCTTCCTCTCCTTCCTCCTCCTCTTCTTCTTCCTTTCATTCTCATCCCTCTCCTCTCTCTTTTCTTGTCCTCCCTTTCCCTTTCTCTCTCCTTCTTTTCTTTGAGACAGTATCTCATGATGTTGCCCAGGATCATCTCAAGATCATGAACTCATATAACCATCTTGCCTGAGCCTCTCAAATAACTACATATCATCTTCACTTCATAGATTTTAAAAAAGAGAAGCACAGAAGAGTTAAAAAACTGGCTCTTGTAAACACATTCTAGTGAACAATAGGGTCAGGATGATGCTGTGTTCTTTCTTGCTTACCTGCCTTTGAACTACTGAACAAATAGTAGGGCCTTCATCTCACAAACTCTATTTCATCTACAATGGAATAATGGCAACTTACTACTACTATTTTTCTTTGAGTACGTATGATGTGCCAGGCTCTGTGCTAAGCATTTTGGGCCTGTTGCCTCTTAGTAATCTCCCAGCATAGCTATATGATAAATGTCATTGACTTTATTTTACTTTTGCAAAGAAGGAAGCCTCAGATAATTTAATTCCACAGCTTCATTGAGGACATGATTAACTACTCCCAAACTAGCCTCAAGTATTTATAACAGTTTGGTCAGAAAATAGAAGCCGTTCTAAGTATTACTGATTTAGGATATGAATGTAAGCATCTGATGTATTATTTCAAGTGCAGGATATTTCTCCATGTTGGTTGATTTTTAAAGATTTGGATAAATTTGTGGAATGAACAAGTGAACTCTCTCTCATTCCCAAGTTTATATAAGTTGTTCTATCTTACTACTTAGTATGGAAGTTTTTTTCCTTAATGTGATCTGGAAGGAGACTCCATTGGCAGGGAGGCATTAGCTCCAGGGAGAAGCAGGAGGCAGCCTGTAGCTTCCATTTCTGATGGCCATTCCTCCACAGAAGAGGAAGGATTACAGCAGCTTTCCCCTCTCTTGGCTGTGCTGAGTGAGTGATGTTAATGAGTGATGTTCCAGGAGAGACCTACGTTTAAGTGACCTTGGCCACTGCTAGTTGAAATGAGTGAGGAAACAAGTTGCTACTGGGTTTCTCGGAGCCCTCTCTGTGTTAGTGTGAGCCCCCGGGAGCCTGTGGGGTGGCAGGATTTCCCTGTTACCTGGCTGCAGGGTTCTTCTGGCTTCTCAGAGTCTCAAACAATGAGAAATGTTCTTGGAATGCATTTGGGGGTTTGGAAACACATTTAAACACATTTAAAGACAGTGGATATGCACTAAGTCAATCACAAATTGCATTTTCAAAGTGCTTTCATGGTTTTTTGTTTTCTCAAAGAAGCCAGCATAACTGGTATCACTGTACTGTAGGCATTTTGGCAGTATTGTGGAGGGTCAAGGTCTGCCCTTGGAGAATTCTGGTGCCGGGCACTTTGAGGAAAGCACTGGGCATCTCTTGCTACTCTGGGTTCCCCATTCATGAAGTGCTCTCCTTCTCCCCACCCCCAAGCCCTGGCACTGGGAGTCCATGCAATTGGGCTAAATGAGTCCCTCCTAATCCCACCCTTCTTTCCCCTTGAAGACTGAACCTAGTACCTTTGCACTGAGCTACATCTCCAGCCCTTTTTTACTTTTACTTTGACGCATGGTCTCATCTACTTTTACTTTGACACATAAGCCATTAGAGTCCTCAGGCTGAGCTCCAATTTATCATCCTCCTGCCACAGCCTCTCAGACTGCTGGGATTGCTGGTGTATTCTATCACACCTGGCTTCTATTCTTACTACCATTGATCTCTGGATGACATTCACCTTTTTAGGTCTTTATGATTCAGTATAATTAATAGGCTAAAGTTATCAGTTAACTGATGTTATGCTTAAAGTTAACTGATGTTATTTTTAACCACATAAGAGGCAGGGGACTGGGTCAGGAATGGTTCTTCCTAGGAACATACTATTCTTCAGTGGACACCAGAAGAAGGCATAATGGTGCTTGATCCAGTGCTTAAGTGCCCTGTAGGAAGAGGTGGATGGAGGGACATTTCAGGTTGGAGAATAAAACCAGGGAGCCAGGTGGCAGGAAGGAGTCTATGTTCTTTTAGGGATAAATACAAGAACGAGGTGTGAGCAGGAAACACAGCTGCATGAGACTTAGAAAGGGTGGCATCATTTGAATAAAGAAGTGCTTTGCATGTTGCATTAATTTGGTTTTTTATTCTAAAATGGAGAAGAGAGTCACTAAGTTATCAGAGGCAAGTCAGTAAGTCACAACTCAGAAAAACATCTTAGAAAGAAGAGCTAATGCGATTGTGAGGGATTCAGGCTAGAGAAAGTGAAACTGCAAGGGACTTCATCATAGGTCCTGTCCAATAGTTTAATAATAGCTAACATTCATTGAGTATTAATGTCCCAGACACTGAGATAAACTTTTTATATGCCTCATTTTGTAAAATTCTTAATACAGTACTGTGGCAGGGACTAATTATTTATCAGTATTTTACACTTTGGAAAATGGTGGTTCAGGATGATTAATAATTTGCCTAAGAATTACACAGATGGTCTCCAGTGGAACCAAGATTTTAACAAAGGCTGGTTGATTGCAAACAATAGTCTTAATTCTTATGCCACACTGACTCCAAAAGTATTTTTCATAACCATGGCTGACATTTGAATGCTTGCTGTGTGCCAAGTGCTTTGCTAAACTGTTTCCATGGATTAGGGTCCATCTACTCCAAATAATGGTGGATGAGCAGGTAATACAGGCCAATAGCAGTGGGAGGAAAGGAAGGGCTGGACTCAAACATCAGGCAGGATTTGTGTGTCTTGGTGACACATTCACTATGGGAAAAATGAACCTAATATGATTTTCAGTTTTCTAACTGGGACCATTGAATGTCATTCATGGAAATTAAGAAAAAGTAAAAACAGCTTTAGACTTAAAACTTAGGAGTTTTGGGCAAGTGAAGTTTGAGGTCCTGCTTAGATCTCCAAGTGGTGATGTCCAGAAAGGATTTGGAATTAAGAGTCATTGTACATGGATGATAGTGAAGGCCAGACATGGGGATGAGGAGCACACAAGCTCTTCCTCCAAGTGGAGCGTAGCCCAAGGGGAATAATTTATGCTAGTTGCAGTTGACTTGTTATGTGCGTGTGTGACCTAAGGAGCAGGGAGCCTGTTCTTATAGCACCTCAGCATCTACTTATTTTTTTCTATCCTTGCTCCTATATTGGTTTTCCTCCTTGGCATGTAGGAGAAAGAATTTCCTTAGAGGCAGCTACTGGCTTCCTAAGCAGCTATCTTCTAAACAGTGAGGCAAAGCTGCTAGATACTCGCCATATTTTAGACATTCTTTTCATGGTTTATTGCATGCTGCTGGTTATTGTCATAACATATTTGAACTGATGTTATTTTTAACTAGAGCATCTATCCTCAGGCTATGCGAGCTGAGGACTCGTGAAGTTGTGCAATCTATGCAACCAGTCTTACAGGATGAAAACAGAAAAGCAGAAATTTGGCTGAAAATGGAAACAGAGGATGTTACATGAAAGGCCTTGGAAAATGTCCAAAATTTTGAAGAGAGGGAAAAAGTTCCCATTCAACAATATTATAGTAACTCTTCTATATAGGATGCTGGTCTGTTGTTTTGCAGTTCTGGAAATCATTAATCTTTTAAGAATATATTGGGTATTAGATATTGTTAAATGCCAGAGGTAGCATTTAGCATGTACTCAGCTGTAATGTTGCCAGATTATTTTGAAAGAGACTTGGAGTTTTAGATCTTAGCTTTTTTGTGGGGGTGTGTTCTTTCAGCAGAATAAATTCTTGTCTTAGTTTCTTTTGTGCTTCTGGATAGTTTATGAAGAACAGAAATGTATTTGGTTTCTGGTTCTAAAGGCTGGCACTCCGAGATCAAAGCCAGGTGACTACATCATAACTTGATGGGAGGCATCTCTGGGGCATGACTCAGTGAGTAATGGTGAACTCATCCTTTATAGGGACCTCTTCACAACATAATTCCATATATGAGGACAGAGCCTGCAGGACCTAATCAGCCCTTAAAATTCTCAGCTCTGAACAGTGATCCACATGAAATTTGGGCAATATATTTAAACCATAGTAGCTCTCAATTGCTAGCAGTCTTTATAGCCGTTGGGAATAAAGCTTGTGCTCACGTTTTGTAGTGGTTCAGCTTACTTGTGTCAACCTGATTGTCTTGGGAGCACCTATCAGATTAGTGAAGCACACTCCCGGGTATGTCTGGTTGGTTCTTGGAGGTGTGTTTTTAGACCCCGGGCCCTTTCCTCTGTGGGACCATTCCCTTGCTCTGCTTCCTCCATGAACTAAGCAGCTTTCCTTTGCCACGCCCTTCCGCTGTGAAGTTCCTGCCTTGGAACCAGCCAGTCGTGGCCTGAATCCCTTGAAACCATGAGTCAATGTAAACTTCTCCTTTAACCTGTGCATGTCAGGTATTGTGTCCCAACAATGAGAAAGCAGATTAACATACCTGTGTATCTTTCAACATGCTTCTTAAGGAATAGATGGCCTGGAAATAATTTCTATGTCAAAATGACTTCTTTCCACATTATCCACCACTACTTTTCCACACAATAACTAGTGGTTACTTTTGATGCTAATGGACATATTTACTGAAACATTGTGCTTTTAGCCTCAATGACTGAAGTCTTAGATAAGTTCATTTTAAGCTTCCATCAGTGTTATCATTTACCACGAAGGTCATTTGCTCCACAAAGCCATCATTTCTATTCTTTGCTCTTTAGACATTGTTTAGAACCTATCCACATAGCTATTTTTAATTTCCATCAGACTCAAGACAAAGATTTAAAGAAAGCTTCAGAAGCCTCTTGGCATTTGAATTATAGAAAGACATCAGCTAGTGCCTAATTTTTGGCATGGATTTGAGGGCTGCACTTTGTGGTATAGATCTTCTTATGCCTGGGTGGGGATAAATGTGATATGTGGGGTAATGTAGCTTTCACCTCGGTGGTGGTGACCCCATCATAAATAAGAATGTATTCTCATCTGTTTGGATGCTGAGTGCTAGGGGACAGATGCATATTTTTGCATCAGTTTTAGCTGTCTCCACCTCTGCATCACTGTTTCATCTGTGATTTGGCTCTGTTTTTTCTTATTTTGACTTTGCAAGTCGAATCACTTCAACTGTATGGACTATACAACTCACTGTCAGGCACATCCTTCACCAACTCAGTGATGTGCTCTTCAGAGAGAGAAGGGGATAGGCTTTCCCAACTCCTATGCCTTTGAGAAGCTGTCAGACCTCTGGGGTACAAGAACCAAAAATGTATCTATAATTATTGAGGGAGTAAAGGGTGATATCTATGACTAGAGAGTACAAACGTATGGTAAGATATACTAAATTGCATGGCAAATGTTGCACACATTCTTCAAGAATGTCCTTCCATCATTTCAGATTTCTTTTAGTTTATCCCTTTTGTCTAATTGCTGAAGTCAGAGTTGACTGCCTTCTGTCTAACGAACACATTAAGTTTTAGTTTAAGAAATGGCTTCTATCTTTGAACTACTGGCATTAACTTTTATCTTCTGGCCCTTTGTCCAGCCCGTTTCATAACCCCTAGTGGCAGAGGCAAAGACCCCAGCTTGACCAGATCCATTTTCCAGCTAATAGTGAACATCAGGTGTTAATGAAGTACTTCTCCAAGCCATTCTTTGCCTTTGTTCTGGGTATAACCATGCCCTATCTCCATCGCAACCCAGCGCTTCTGCTTTAACTTCCTTGCTTTTGGAGGATGGGGAGCAGAGCCTGGAAAAGACATTAGTGACACTTTTTGTCAGAAACTTCATATCTTTATTTTTACGAATAGCCATATTTTTGTTACACACCAAATGTACGTTTAATGAAATGTGCCTTTAATGAAAATTTAAGACCCATGGTGTTAAGAACGCTAAACTTTCCAATAGTTTTAATTTAAAATTATATTCATAACCTTTAATAATACTGGAAAAACGCAAGTTTAATTTTTTTCTTTTTAGTAATTTTAGGTCACTTAAACCTTAATTATTTTTAACTACTTGTAGCACTTTTACTATTTTAAATCACATAACCAACTCTTATCGCCTAAAATCCTATTTATTTTCTTTCTAATTTCTTCTCGAATGGTTTTTCTTCTTATATTTGAAGTTATTTCAGGTTAATATCAGCAGTTTTATGATCCAGTATTGTTCAATGCATTGATGGTTGCATATCATTTGGCAAAGTGGGGGCACAGAGAGCCGGGTGTGTTATTGTGCATTTCAGAATAGGACATAGTCTTGATTTTCTTTCCCATACCTAGTATCTGTCATCCTCATGTAAATGATAGAAAATATGCAGTGTGAAAAGGTGAGTCTCAGAGACCCTCCAGGAAAGCTGTGACTGCAGATGTGTGTGGACGTTATGCCTTTACAAATTTTCCTTAAATATGTAGAAAGCACTCTAGATGTTGCTTGAACTTTGAAAAACAGAGGAAAGGAAAAGAGCCTTCTCATCCATTTTTCTGTAACAGGAGTTGTTTTTCTCCAACACCAGGCATGCAAGAGGCCTCCATGAAGCTCACCGAGTCCCTGCATGAAGTCTATGAACCAGATTGGTATGGGCGAGAAGACGTAAAAATGGTTGGCGAGGTAAGAGTTGACATGGCAGGACACAGGAAGCCTGGCATGGCTTCTCAGTGGCTCCCACTGATCCTGCTCTGTTAGTCTTATTCTCTATGGCCCTCTTCACACTTCATAGTCTTAATCACATGGGGATACCATGTGCCTGCAAGGCAGCATGAATTTCTGCTGCCTGGAGCATCCCAAACTCAGTGAGAGGTGAAGGTGATTATAGCACTTGCGTAGCAAGCTATGGGTTGCTGTGGGTTAATGATTTTCTCCTTTGTAATGATAGCAGTTTTATGTCCCTTGCTGCAGACCTTAGTATCCCATTTCTAGTGGAACTGAAGCATGGTGTGATTATACGTTGCGATGTTTGTCTTTACCCCAACCCTCTTTTAACCAGCCCTTCCTGAAAGCCAGGGCAAGAGCTCAAAAGAGCATCTGGCCCCCTATGACTCTAGTTGGTCCATCTGCCAGCTAAAAGGAGTTTCAGTTTAGGGGCGCTTTGGCTTTAGACATGTCCTAAGACCTGAAATCTGATTTCTAACTGAGTGCCACCTGGCTGGCCGAAAGTGACCAAATGCATCACTATTTTGTGGAAAGAAAAATGCGATAGATGAGAGTAGCTCTGTATGACTCTGGACTATTTACTCTTCTTGGTCTTCAGTCTCCTCATCTACAAAATGTGAACATGTAATCATACCTGCTGAGAACACATAGGAGCTTGTCTGTCCATATCACCCAGTTGGGGCTTAGTGCACTAATTATGATTCCTGATGTGACAAAGTCTCTCACCTCCAAATTCTGTGTTAAAAGGAAGAGAAGTCGTTTGTCCTGACCTCTACTTGGGGTAAGGCCCGGGTACTGAAGACCTGAAGTAGATGTGGCCACCAGCACTCAAGGGAAGCTGTAACATGATGAGCTAAACATCTGTGTAGCTTGGGAAAAGTGGGTTAATTGTGGAGTCCCTGGCTGTTCCATGACAGTTCTGACATACTGACGTTGATCTTCATAATCTCATTAGGACCAAAAAGTCCCAGAGATTTGTTTATGAGAAAAGCTCCTGTTGGCCTTATTACATCATTCAAAAGCTTTCAGGATGTGGATTTGTCAAAAATATATTTTGCACATCATTTTCAGCTGCAGTTAAAGAAATTGCATCTTCTTGTATTTTCTTATGATAGAAAGACACTGTGTTTCAGCACAGTATTGTTAAGTGCTTAATTCACTGTGATAGATTATTTAAAATTCAGCATAAAAGAGGAATTTTAAGGGAATAATAAAAACTTCTATTAATATCTTTTCAGAATACTGCATCATTACAATGTATGTAAGGCAAAAGCTGCCACTGAGTTTGAATTCTTAAGAGAATGGCTGCTGTCCTACCTTAGTCTTTGTGGCTGCCAGAATTTTGGGATCCCCAGCAACAGTTGCAAATGTGGGCTCTTTTGATGATGAAGGAACTGAACACTGTGTTTAGGGGATCTACTCACATCAAAGATGAGCCTTTTCCACAGTGCATTTAAATTTTTCCATTTGCGTAAAATCCTTGAATTGCGGATTATGACAATTAGGGTTAGTTTTTGAAGTTTGAAAAAGAAATAAAAACAGATTAAAGACAGTATTTTTTTAAGAAGGTAGAAATTCATCTGTCCCATAAAGGAATGTAGACATCAGAAGCCCAGGTACAGTACGGTGGACACACAAGTATAAAAGGCTCATCTCCACTGCCCTTACCCTGTTTCCATCAGGTTCAAGAGGACTTGCTGAGCGCTGGCTGTTAGCTCTCATTTAGGCATTCCACTCATCAGCAGGGATACAGTCTGGCAGATGGATGTACTCCATTCTTTTGGGAAACTTCCTGCAAGTACACACCATTGGTCAGAACTTAATCACATGACTATACCTAAATGCAAAGGAGTCGGGGAAATAGAATCTCTATCCTAGATAGCATGTGACCAGCTAAAATTGAAGGATCAATTACTAGAAAGAAATAAAGGATGGGGGCTGGGGATATAGCTCAGTGGCACAAGTGCCTGCCTGGTAAGCACAAAGTTGTGGGTTGAATCCCCAGTACAAAAATTAAAAAAGCCTAACATGAACTACATAGCAAGACCCTGTCTCAAAAACAGATCAAACCAAAACAAAACAAAAAGAAATAAAGGATCAAGACTGGGTTAGAAGACCCCAAATGCAGTAAGGAGAGAAATACAGTGATGTGTTCTTGAGCATCTGCTATTTTTCTGGGATTCTATGTGACACGTTACCTGTGTACATGTTTAACTGGTGAAACTGTGATTTAGGAAGGTTAATTTTTCTGAAGTTTCATCCCTGGTAAGACAGCCTGGTGCAGCTACACAGATTGAAGGCTGTGAATTCAAGACGACAGGCCAGGATTGAAGCATGGATCTTTCATTTATGAACTGTGTGACCTTGACCAGCATATGTGACATCTTTGGATTTCAGTAATATCTTCTGTATATATTGGAAATAACAAGTCTTTTCTGATTAAAAAAAAAGGCTATTGTGAGAATTAAATGCCCTCCACCACACACATATTTAGCCCACTGTCTGACATGGTGATCATAATATTCACTGAGTGTTTATTACTTATGAAGTTGATACTTCATAAGCCATGAAGCCCTTCCCAATGTGATTGTAAATTTTTTACTCACTCTGTTAAGGTATCAGCAATGGTTTGTTGTTTGTTTTTATCTGAGTTGATTTCTAATTTCATGACTTACAGTGCTTCAGATAACCAAGTTGTCTCTGTGGAATCGCTTTAAGTCTTTTAGCTCCGAAGTCCACCTGTAGGAATTCAGGGAGTTTTGAAACTTTTACCTTCCTTGAGAATCAGAAATGCATTTTTAAATGAGGTGATCTCTTAGTCCATACTGTTATTTAGCATTGTGGCCAAATTGTCTTTAAATTTGATTTTATGCTTAAGTAATCCAGATTTTTTTCCATCATCTAATAGCTTGGAAAGTATTGCTCATTTAATTTTGCAGTTTCAGATGGTTTGGTTTAGAAATTTAGTGGAATGTATTCAATTGAAATAATTCAGCAGTTGTCTCTCTCATTTCTTTTAGAAGTGTGATGTGCTGTGGGAAGATTTCCATCAAAAACTAGTGGATGGGTCCTTGCTGACACTGGACACCTATCTGGGCCAATTTCCTGACATAAAGGTATTTTACTCTGTGTGCTAAGGGAAGAAATGAATGGCCTCATGTAGTTAGAGGAACATGAACAAGAGCAGGAGAATTAAAAGTCCTTAAAATAACATCAGAAACAGTTGGGAACTTTTCATTTATTTAACTGTGAGATTTTTATTCTGTTTCTCTCAGTTTGAAATGAAATCTAGTCACAGAAATCACAATATCCCCTTTCATGAGCTGCTTCAGCTTTTCTTTCTTTCCAGAAGTCTGTAGATACAAAATCACAAATCAAAGGTACCAAAACATTTCAGTATTCTTTATAGTGAAACCTTTTATGACATAGCATTGAATAAGGATTTTCATTAGAATAAGCACTAATGACAATGATTTGAGAAACTTCCATGTAAAAGTGAGAGGAAACTCTGACCTGTCTTCATTTACTGTTAATTTTGTATGTGGTCATAGTGGAAATAGCTTTTTTCCTCTCCTTGAAATTTTCAGGCTCAAATTGGTATATGAAGATATAAGCCTTTCAAATACATTTGAATGTGGATGAATAACTGTCTTCTCAAAAGCATTTATCTTATTTGACAGTTGGATCCTCTGCAAGGGTCAGTAGAGAATTGAAAGAGTGAATACTGTGGATTTGGGATTGACACTGGAGGTAAAAATGGTTTTTAAATAAACATTTAGGTTTCATACAACAAATGGGTGACACGCACACCCCTTCCCCATTTATTTTCCCTGATTAAGGTGGAGCACTAGGTAAGGCAGCCATGGAGTGCAGAATCCATGGCCAATACCCTATGGCATCTGCATTAGGTTTCTGCTGATGCATAAAGCCACTTTTTCTTGCCTTCTTTGTCCCCATGGCCAAAACACCAGAAAATGTTTCCACCAATGTGCCCTGATCTTGGCCATGACACAGTAAAGCTTCTTAGCCAAAACAATACTTATGGCAATGACTTTAGTTTCTATGCTTCCCACATATTATGCATAAAGATAGTTGACCAACATTCAAAGAGCATGTTGGGATAACAGAAGCACTGGAAAAGAGCTTGAATGGACCAGACTAGATATATCCAGATGAGGACTGTCAATATGAAAAGCATAGACAGAAAGTGCTTTCCATGTTTCTTCCTTGCCCTTGACTCTCTGAGTTGGTGTTTGCACTTTAGAGAAAACATTCACCTCTCTCTGTGTTTATAGACTGGCCCTATCCAGAGGAACCTCACCTGTCAGCCTAGAAATGCTTTGAGGCCTCTCAAACTGTCTGGTAGTGTAGCGTCTTTGTTCTTAGCAATCCCTCTCTGTATCTAGAGAAAGTGCTTTGAGACAAGCAAGGCTGAAGTCAGTTTCACAGGCAGACGCCCCAAAAATTGGGTCATTGGATACTTGTCCAGCTTTTTCTTTGACTGGAGAGAACCTGAGATCTTGCACTGGGCTTGGGGAAGCAGTTGTAGTAACTAGTGTGTTAGATCTAGCTGCCTTCTCAGTTCTCACTGGCCTCAGGGCCTGTGAGTGTTGAAGCCAGTCTTTTGGGAACATACTGGAAAAGTTGGAGTGTTAGACAGGTGGCCTAGATCTTTCTCTCCCCAGGTAAAAACTGGGAGCTGGTGGTTTATTACCAATTAACTCTGGGCTAAGCAAGAGGGAAGAGTAGTTCCAAATGACTCCATATTAGTTGAGATCCTTGCAGCCACTGCTTTGATTTGTACTTGCTCAAGTGTTAGGAGACTTTTAAATGATTTCTGGGTTACTTACAAAGGAAATTGGTTTGTGTGATGCTACTGAATTGGCATATCCACAGGAGAAAGAAAAACCAGGATTCCTTGTTCCTCTTCTGATTTATTAGGTATTGATTTTTACGGAGATTGAATTCCCATATAACAGAGGTTAATTTGATCCCCATAAAAATCAACATCTAATAAATCAGAAGAGGATAAGGAAAAAAACATATCCTCTTACCAGAAAATTCCAAGGCAGCTTGAACCTTGTCTAATTATTTATATATATTCATAGTGTGACTCTAGCTTAGCAACAGAAAGCTGTAATTGACAAGGAAGTTGTTGAGTTTCAGGCATGAGAGCTTAGGCTAACCAGCAAAACTTGAAGATCATAGTTGCTATGGAACTGCTTAGAGACAGTTGTCTAAAAATTGGCTACACTGTCTAGGAGAGTATAATATTAGATGACAAACATACACTGAAGTACCCGTGCTGAAATGTAAGAGAGATCAAAACAAAATCATAATAGATGATACTGGCTTGTCTTTTCAGTTTATTCCATGTCAAAAAGATAAAGTACTTACTATCACTTTTTCTTTTGTATTTCTTTTCTTGGGATCTTTGGTTGAGTTCACACCAAAAGATGATCCTTAAGTTACTGAACCACCTAGAGATTTATGAATAATGTTGTCAAAGACTTTTGCTAGATACTATGGATATAAATTAAATACAAATCAAGGTAGCCCAGCTAGCCATGCAGCAGGTCCCGGAGGTTCCAAACTCTGCCCAGCCAGGAGCAAGGCCCCAGCACCATATGCTGGCAGCACGCTCTGGCTAGGCTTGCACTCCAGAGGCTCTGAACTTGCAGTCAGATGCAAGGTCCTGGTGGTGCAATATTCCGGGGGTGTGCTCCTCATAGCCCCGTGGGTCTTTGAGGTTCTAAACTCCACCCAGCCAGGCATAATGCCACAGTGCCACACTCTGGGAGTGCATCCTTGCTAGCTGCTGGGATCACAGAGTTTCTGAATTCCACCCAGTCAGGTACTAGGCCCAGGTGACACAATGAGGGTACATCTCTGCTAGTGACCTGGGCCTTGGAGGCTGTGAACTCCAAACAGCCAGGCACAAGGCCCCAGCACTACACACCAGGGGTGCACCTCTGCTAGCCACCTGGGTTGTGGAGGTTCTGAACTCGACTCAGCCAGGTTTGAGGCCCCAGTGACACACTTTGGGGTGTGCCCCTGCTAGCCTCAGGGAGGATACAAACTTTGTCCAGCCCAGTGTCCCAGAGCAACCCAACAAAGTACATCGGGGAACACACGGCCAACCTCACAGACTACAGAGCACAAGGATCCAGCACCATAGTCCAGGGGTGTGCACCAGCTACCCACTGGGATATTGGAGGATTGAAGCTCTACCCACCACAGTGTCCCAGTGCAATCCATCAGGAGGCTGCCTGACCAGGCACACAGGTCCCAAAAGAAAATGACAAAATGAAAGAGCAAGAGGCAGTCTCAGTCCCCCAGCCCACTGAGAACAAACCCAAGAGACACTGAAATGGAAGACAATGAAAATCACACAATTGAACTTTCTGAAATGATAGCAACTGAAGTAAAGAAACAACTCCATGAAGCTATAGAGGAAATCAGATCAGAAATAATCTCTCAGCTAAAAAATGAAATGACAAACATTGTGAAAGAAATGTTGTGTGTATCTAAAGAAAATCAAGATAAAAAAATAGAAGAACATAAGAAAATGATGGAAACTTTGAACAAACAAAATAAGACATAAATAGGATGCATGAAACAGATTCAAAGGGAAATTGAGAAAATGAAACATTCCAAGGAAAGTTGGCAAAACTGCTTGAATGAAGCTGAAGACAGAGTATCAGACCTTGAAGACAGCATGGAAGCTTATGATCATTAAAGAGATCTCTTAAAAATAACAAGGAACCAGGAAACAACAATTCAACAACTGCAAGATAAATAACATTTCTCTTGCAAATGCCAAGAGAAATAACATAAGATTAATAGGCATACATGAAAAAGCAGGGGTCAATAAGAATGACTTGAGAAGACTATTTGCAGAAATAATAGCATAAAATTTTCCAAACATGGGGTAAGAATCTGATATACAGGTAAATGAGGCATATAGAACCCCAATTAACCAAAACCAAAATAAATCTTCACCCAGACATATAATAATTAGGGTATCAGAAATTCAGCACAAGAACAGAATACTAAAAGCTGTCAGAGAAAAGAAACAGATCACCTATGAAGGAAAGCCTATCAGAATCAGGCAGACTTCTCAACAAAAACCTTTAAATCAAGAAGAGCTTGGAGGGAAGTATTTCAAATCCTGAAAGAAAACAACTTTCAACCCACATTGATGTATCCTGCAAAACTATCCTTAAAAATTATGGAGAAATAAGATACTTTCATGACAGAGAACAACTAAAGAAATTTATGGCCACCAAGCCAACACTACAAAGAGTACTGAAAGACACTCTAGAAAGAGACAAAGATAACTGCAATCTTAAGAACAACAACAAAAGGAAACCACTAAATGGGGCAAATAATTAAACAGAAAATGTAGAAAACCAACAATAGAAAGATATCATGACAGGGATGAGTCAGTACATATCAGCTATATCAATCAATGTAAATGGTCTCAACTCACCAATAAAAACAAACAGACTGGCAGAGTGGGTTAAGAAATAAAATCCAACAATAGGCTGTGTACAAGAAACACATTTAACTCAAAAGGAAACTCACAGACTAAAAATGAAAGAATGGAAAACAATACTCCATGCAACAGGAACCCAGAAATAAAACAAGAGGACCTACAATGTTTGCAGAAAATGTGAACTTCAAACCGAAAATGATCAAAAGAGATAAAGAAGGTCACTACATACTTGTTAGGGGAAAACTTCAAGAGGAAGAGATTACAATCATAAATATATATGCACAGAATATGGGAGCACCTAACTATGTAAGGCAAATCTTAATAGACATGAAAAACCAAATAAACAATAATACAGTTATAACAGGAGGCCTTAACACCGCACTGTCACAAGGAGACAGATCAACCAAACAAAAAATCAGCAAAGAAATAACAGAACTGAATCAAACTTGTGAACAAATGGACCTAGTAGATGTGAACCAAGTGTACCACCCAACAACTTCAGAATACACATTCTTCTCAGCTACATGTGTCATTCTCTAAAGTAGATCATATACCAGCCCACAGAACATGCTTAAATAAATGCAAAGGAATTGAAATAATTCGATGCATATTATCTGACCATAGTGCAATAAAACTGGAAATTAATGACAAAAACTCTACAAGAACCCCATAAACACATGGAAATTAAATAATACTTTTCTAAACAATCAATGGGTCACAGAAGAAATTAAAGAAGAAATTAAACAATATCTACAATTGAACGAAAATGCAAATACAGATTTCCAGAACCTGTGGTATACAATGAAAGCAGTCCTCAGAGGGAAATTTATAGCACTAAACTCCCACATCAGAAAAATGGCAAGAAAACACATAAACAACCTAATGCTACACCTCGAACTTCTAGAAAAAGAGGAGCAAGTCAAGCCCAAAGCCTAAAGAAGGGAGGAAATGTTAAAGATCAGAGGAAAAATTAATGCAATTGAAACTAAGAAACAATACAAAGAATTCATGAATCAAAGAGTTGGTTCTTTGAAAGAATCAATAAAATTGATAAACCCCTAGCCAACCTTATCAAAAAGAGGAAAGAAAAAACCCAAATTCATGCAATAAGAAATGAAAAGGGTGAAATCACTACAGACCTGTGGAAATACAGAAGATCGTCAATACCTACTTCGAAAACCTTTACTCTCATGGGTTCTATAACACAGAAAAAAATAGATTCTTAGAAACCTATGAAATACCAAAGCTGAATCAAGAAGATGTAAAACTACTGAATAACCCAATTTCAGTTAATGAAATTGAAAATGTAATTAGAACCTTACCACTTAGAAAAGTCTAGATGGATTCACTGCTGAATTCTACAAGAAATTTAGGAAAGACATAATGCAAGCACTCTTCAAACTCTTCAATGAAATTGAAAAGGAAGCAAGTTTTCCTAACTCATTCCTGGAAGCAAGTATTACCCTAATTCCTAAACCAGAGAAAGACCCAACCAAAAAGGAAAATTATAGACCAATCTCCCTAATGAGCATAAATGCAAAAATCCTCAATAAAATACTGGCAAATAGAATACAGGAATTCATTAGGAAGGTTATACACCATGATCAAGTGGGATTCATCCTAGGAATGCAGGGATGGTTCAACATATGCAAATCAATAAATGTAATACACCATATCAACAGGGCCAAGGACAAGAACCACATGATCATCTCAATAGATGCAGAAAAAGCTTTTGACAAAATCCAACACTCATTCATGATAAAAACCCTACAGAAAATCAGAATAGATGG
>RJWM01030937.1:0-22959 GCA_004363535.1 Dasyprocta punctata
ACTTTTATTTGAGAAGTGAGTCCCTGGGACCAATGCTCAAGGAGGGCCTCCAGGGGAATTGGTTCAGCAGGATTCATTTCACTCTGCTCAGCTATTCAGACACTCAGATGTACTTTAGCCATGATCTAAGAGGGCCCAGCTACTGTTTCTGCAGACAGCAGACCTTGGTGTTGTCCACATGATGCAGTTTTTCTTTTTCTTTTCTTTTCTTTTCTTTTCTTTTCTTTCTTTCTTTTTTTTTTTTTTTTACTGGAAATTGAATTCAGCTGGCGCTGTGTCACTGAGCTAAATTCCCGATTGATGATGATTTTACTGACATGCAGAGTGCCAGAGATGTAGGATCAGGGAGGCTTCCTTGGATTCCAAAGGAAGCCCTGGGAAGGCGCGTAAGAAGCCCCTGAGAGGACGCTGTGTGACACTGTGGGAATGAAACTACAGTTGCGGTGGAGAATCCCAAGAAGTTGGAGGTGCCAGGAACGTGGAATGTCTGCTGAGGAAAGCTATAGGCTTCACGTGAAGCCAACCGGAGAGAGGTCATGTGAGCCGCAGCCAGCAAGGCCGCAGGACGAAGGCCACCCATGTTCTTGAACTCACATCTCACACTGTGTGCCCCGGAGGCTAAACAGAGAAATACAGGACTTAGTGTTTGACTGCCAGGTTTCAGTCTTGCTTTGGTCCTTTTTTTTCTGTCTCCCTGTTCCTTTCCTTTGGAATGGAACTGTTTGCCCTGTGGCATTATACCTCGGGATCATGTAACCTGGTTTTTATTTTTATGGAGGTTTACAGCTACGAATTTGCGCTGAGATTTTGACTTGGACTTTTGAGAAATGCTGCAACTGTGGAGACTTTGTTGGGGGATGAATGTATTTCTAGTTGTGGGCAAGATAGTTATGCCATGTGAGGTGGAATTATAAACGTGCTATTGTTTCTATTTGATGTGCCTGGTTGTCAGGTTGACAAGGGTTGGGTTGTGACTGTTACTCAGGATAAGTCACCTTGACTGGATAAAAGAGAGCCCATGGTGGCGTGACCTTGGGTATAATATCCGGTCCCTCACCCCTTTCTCTCTGGCACTGTTGTCCTGCTATGCTTTCCACCCTCCATGAACTAAGCATTTTTGCCCCACTGCACCCTTCTGCCATGATGTTCCTGCCTTGGAGCCAGTCAGTCATGGACTGAATCGCCTGAAACCATGAACCAAAGTAAATCACTCTTCCTTTAATTTGTGGGTATTGGTATTGTGGCCCAGTGACAGGAAAGGTGAGTAATATAGAAAGACAGAGGCATTCTCCTTGCCCGTCAGTGGAACTGTGAACATAGTTGTTGTAGACACTTAGTTGTTTGTTTTGCTTTTCTTTGTAATATTAAAGAAGAAGCTATATTTCAAGAGTAAAGGGAAACATATAGGAAATAATTTATTTCACAAAACAGAAGTAAATTTTAAATAGCATCTGCTAGATTTGCTCAGTAAAACTCAATAAACCATGATCCCTATGAATAAGATATGAAGACCTGACTCGTTAATAGGCAAGAGTGCGGAGAGATGGGAAAAATTCCATTCATTTCAAAATGGTGATTGATTGCTTATTCCTTTCTCCACTTCTATCACAGAGAAATAACCAGAGAAATAAAAAATAGACACTAAAATCTAGCAAGGCTGGAAAATAAGTCAAGGTGTTCTTAGAGGAGCTGAAGGTGTGAAGCAGATAGAATCAGACCAACGACCCACGGCTGAACGCTCAGCCCTCAGGCCGCGGGCCGGGAGGGGACGGCTTTCTCAGTGGAGCTGCGGGAGAGCTCATGGTCAGGTGTCGGCGCCAACAGCAGCGACCCGGGGCACCCAGCCCTGGGCACTGGAGCCCTGGTGGGGGGCAGCGTTTACCCACGTGGAGGATCTGCCTCCAGCACGGGGCCTCCTGCCTGAGCAGCTGGCGAGTGAGCCGGGGGTTGTGCACGGGGCCCCCACAGCCATGTGGACAGACGGAGAGAAATGCGGAAGGGGTAACTCCGCTGCCACAGCCCATTTGCAGGGAGGGGGGATCTTGGAAAAGACAAGTGTGCTAGAGGTTTGAACCTTCACTGGTACTGTTTGCTTAGTTCCCGCTGTAAAACATACCTCCAACAGAACAAAGGCGGTCTGCTCAAATAGCCAGCTGTCTCCTCTTCGTATATAAACATCTATCCTGTTCTTACCAACCATAGCCAGTTACAAACATAAAAAAAGTTATCAATGCTATGAACAACAAACCTAGGAATAACTAAATAGAAAAATGGGTGCTCTCATGAAGAAAATCGTGAATAGACATAAATGAGAGATGAATGCCTTTTTCGTAAATGTGAGACTCAATATCGTGGGGGTGATAATTCACTAAAAATTAAACTTTAAGTTCCGCGTAATTACAACCACCGTTCAAACAACCCTTCATGGACTTAAGATAATCCAAACATAGAAGAACAGTGAGGAGCCAGGTTATTCTTAGCAAAAATTACATGGTGGGGAACGTGGATGAGCATGTATGAAATGTATGATAAAGCCACTTAGCACAATTTAGGACAGTGTGGTATTGGTGCAGAGGGAGATGGTGAACAAATTCTAAAGGACTGAGAGCCCAGGAAGAGACTTCCTTGTGGGAGGAAAGGAGCAGTGGTTTACAAATCACCAGGAGAGAACACATCTGTCAGTACGCAGGGGTGAGACCATTGCTGATCCATACAGGGAGAAATAAATCTGAACTCCCATCAGAAAATCAATTCAGATGGATTAGAGACCTCAAGGTGAAGGACAGAATTTCAAACTTCTAGAATATATGTGTAGGAGAAAATATTCCTGATGCCAGGGCCAGAAATAATTTAAGAAGTCATAAAAATCATTAATTATAAAGAAAAAGATTAATGAGGCTTACTACATTAAAGTTTAAAGCATCGAGCGAAAGATTTTATGAACAAAGGTAAAAGACAGACTGTGGGGGGAAACTGTGAAGTATATGGCCAAGGAAGAGATGATATTTAGAGTAAATTCCGAACAACAAACAATAAACCCAGTAAGCCCAGTTCACGAAGGGGAAAACTATAAGCCCAATAAAATTGAGAATCAGAATTGCTAATTAAATCCATGGCAGTGTCCCTCCCCCTCACTGAGTGGCTGGAACTCAAAGCTGGTGGTCCCAGGTCATGCCAAGGTCCTGCTCAAAGCATGGGACAGGAGGCGGAGCTTCCGGAGGGACCACCCACATTGGAGCAGCCACTTTGGAGGAAAGTGGCAGTGTCTAACAGTTAAAGATACTCACACGCCTATTGCAGGACTCAGGAGCTCCAGGCCTATTAATGTAGCCTATGAAACACCTGGCCTCAGGATACTTCTATAAGAATGCTCACTGATGCATTTTCATAACTATAAATTTTAAATAACATAAAATTTCATTAATTAGTGAAGAAATAATGAGCCATCTTTGGATGGTCCAACTGTTACCAGACGGTGGAGCTCTGTAGACAGTTTCTAGGTTCTTGGTGTCCTGAACAAAGAATCAAACAAGACACACGAAAAAAGGCACTAGGTTTCCCCGAATATGAGACCTAGTCAGAAAATAAACTTCAGCTGTAGTTGATAGCCAGTCATTATCATGGTGACAGCTGGAGTCGTGAAGACTACACCTCGCTCTGCCCCTGCTCCGCGGCTGCTCTGTAAGGTGGGTGAAGCAAGGCTGGCTGATGAGAGCTGGCATTTGTGACCTCTGTTAGGTCTCATTTCAGAGAAACCCAGGCACAGCTCTACATTTGTTCAAGGTAGGAGAGGAAGTGTGCTCTGCGGAGTGAGAACGGGCCTCTGAGAGAGGTCACAGTGGCCGCAGGGTTCATGGTGGAGGTCTTCTTCAGGGTGACATCAGAGCCAGGTGCTCCTATCAAAAACCTGCTTGACTGTGCTCCAGAAGAACTGACGACAGCACTTGCCGATTGGTCCCGGGGGCAGGGCTTGGGAGCGGTGTCCTGGAACTGTGTCCTGGGCCTCTGGGAGTGACGGGTCACACTCACTTGTTCAGCCGGTTTGCCATGTCCTACTCTGCCTCACTCCCCGTGGCTGCTGCTCAGCAGTGAAGGGAATGAACTAGAGGTGTCTGTGTTCTCTCCGGGTCTCCAGGCACCAGTCTGGAAGATGATGTGTGCGCAAGACTGTGGCTCAAGACCAGTAATACTCAGCACAGCCCGTGAAGTCACTCTTGTGAAATAAAAATACAAAAGAGTGCGTGGTAGGGTATTCTCCAGCGGGGTCTGGCTGGAGTTCACATTGGGCTGTAGCCACTTGAGCGAATGTTTAATTTCTTTCTCAAAAGGAAACAGAGTATGAGAACACATTAGTATTGGTTAAAATTGCACCCTGGATAGTTTGCTGGAGGTTGAGGCCCATACTGCCTGTCAATCCCTGACAACACAGGACACAATTCGGGTGGAAGGAAAGGTTTATTCAAAGCCAGCTTCAAGGGAGACAGGGAAATTTTTGCCTCAAATATCAGTCTCCCACACTCAGCTGTGCAAGGGTTTTCATTTCAAGGAAAGCAGGGAAGGAATTCAAGGTGATGCCGGACACCAGACGTGCCCACTGTCTGCCCCGCTCCCCATCCTCGGCTCCTTCCCTCCACTGTGGGAGCTAACCCAGGCCTCGACCTCCCGGGGCCGGCTTCTGTGTGTCCCCTCCGGGCCGGTGCGCTGCCTTCCTCACTAGACTGTGCCAGACACTTCCCTGTGCGTTCGTCTGCACCGGCAGCACTCCTCTGCAGGGAGCGGGTGCTGATTTGCACTGCCCACAGGGGGACGCTGGCTGAGCAGCCTGTCTCTAAAAGAGAAAATAAAATCTTAAGTTTAAAAGATCGATTGCACTCTTCCTGTGACAGCTGTACAGATATTTTCTATATTCTAATTGCATGCTTAAATGTTTTTTCAGATAAAATATTGAAAGAAAAAAGGTAATAATATTAAGAATAGAGTCAAAATAATAAGAGATATAAATAATTCATTAGAAAGCATAGAATTGCTCTAGGATATCAATAATTTTAAAACACCAACAAAACAGAGAAACTTGTGGATAGAAGGAAACACGAAGAAATAATGCATACAAAAGAGGTAAGCAAAGAACCACAGCCAAGAAAGACACACACACACACGAAACAATATGAGAATGACATACAATTTTATGTCCCAGAACTTGAGTATTTACACAATGGAGACCATTTCCTGAGCAGTCGTAAGTTTCCCAGATGGCAGCATGGAGAGGCGAAATGTGGAAATACACTGGCATTTACAGGAGAAATCAAAGTTTTATCCATCATTCATTTCCAAAAGAGACCTGGTCACTCACTCAGTTCACAAACTAGGGAACATACAATTCTCATTTAAACTATTAGAACACACAGAAATATATAGAAATCTTCCAAATTTGTGCTAAGATATTATCACAGCCTTGACACAAAAAATCTAATAAGAGCACACAAATAAGCCAGTGGATTCCATTTTACCTCGTGATGGTTGTAATAATGTAATGTAAAATGCCCCTTCCCCAGCCAGTAGACTTTGGTTTGTTAGTTGCCCAGGTAACAGTTCCTGTTCCAGTTCCGGTTGCTTCTGTCTCTTAGAAACGACTGTCACTGTGATGCACATCGTATAAACCTGTTCCCGGTTGACAAGCCATTCTGCCTCTGTACTTCCCACTTGCTTATCTCGTATAAGCCCTAGACCACCAAAGATTGGGCCCTGATAATCTGGAATGATCCCGGTCAGTGTTGGTTGATGTAAATAAACCTACCTCCAAATCCTGAGTGTTGTTTTGGTGTTTCTGCTTGCTGTTGCAGTAACTCTAGGTAAAATGTTAACATTTGAATCCAACTATATAGTATATTAAAAACAGCATATGTCTAGGGTATAAATTTGGTTCAACATTAAACTATTCAAGATGAAGGAGAAAAACACGTCGATCTTATAAAAACCCTGAATATCACTAGAATACTAGAACTAACAAGGTAGACTCCGTCTGGCAGTGAAGTTTTACAAAGGGCTGGACTGTAGCTCAGTGTCCAGCGTGTGCAAGGCCCTGGGTCCCACCCTCCCACCCCTGAAGACCAGCCGGTTTGCGCTGAGCCTTCGCAGTGTCCCCACTGCGGTGTAGACAGGGTCACGTGCTTTCTTTAACCTTCACAGTAATCTGATGCGGCCAGTGTTATGATCATCCCCACCTTTTCGTGTGAAGGAGCTAGCATTTAGAGAGGGTAAATGCTTTGCTCAGGCTAGTAGAAACTTCCTTAGCTTCATAAAAATCATCCCAATGGGAGCTAAAAGCCAGCCTCGTAATGGCTGGAACAGGACCTTGCCCCCGCCTCCTTCGGTTTCCACTCATCCTGACCCCCGGGAGTCTCGTCTCCATTTTCTAGATTTTTCTTTAACTGCCAGACTTGATCTGGAGCAGAGGGCCAGCGTGTATCGGTGCAGATGGATGTTGTCCCTCGTGTCCTTGTGCGGGAGCCTTCTGTGCACTGGAACCAATTCAAGGAAACCAACTCAAGAGACTTCAGCGTCGTCGTCCCAGGCTCATCGTGGCCACCTGCAGCCGGACTCACAGGGCCCTCGGCCATCATTCACCTTATCTGAGCCTTGGTCTCTCCAGTTCCACAGTAATGACACTGGTCACTGGTTCTGGGTCTAAATTCAAAGACTGGTGCTCCAAACACAAGGCTCGAATGACTTCTGCATTTGCAGCAAAGTGGGTGCAGCCCGTGGCCCTCTGCTGCTATTTAGCTGGGGTGAAATCTGTGGATTGTGGACATCTCAATCCATGGCTGGAAACCGATGAAATATATTCTTGCAAAAGAAATATCTGTCCTCTAGGTCACAAACCTTTGGGTTTTTGTCATTTTTCAGGGACCCAGGAATTCATTCTATGTAGCTCTGTGGAGGAACCTGCGTTCATTTGGGGGAAGTGCTGTCAGATGAGAGCGTCCCCTCTTGCCATGTGTCTAAGATGAGCAAAGCCAGAGACATATGCTCAGGGCAGCTCAGGGCAGCCCTGGAGAGGACAGTCACAACCTCTGAGATTTCCAGTGGGGATGAGATAGAGGCAGACCGTTTAACTGTGACCTTGGTGCTGCATGGCAGAATAGTCAAAGAGGCGGGAACTTAGCATCTGTTTCTGAGAGATCAAAAATAAATGAGCTGCCCTTGGAAGGGGCTGAGGAGAAGCGGGACATCCACAAGGTGCTGGTGTCGGGGGCGCTTGTAAGAGGGAGCTGATGAGACTCCCCGCTCCTTCCCCAAGATTCAAGGTGCAGAGGTTGCCTTTGTGGCTGACCACGTCCCTAAGCAAAGTCCAGCAGGCGGAAAGGTCTGAAATGACGTCACTGTGGAAGTGTCAGGTGTCAAGCTGGGATGGGCTCTGCTCTGACCTGGGCTGATCTCCAGATGCTGGGTGGGCCCCAAGCCAGAGACCCTGGAGGCCCACTCATAGCTCCGAGATGCAGTGTGCCCTCGTGAGTCTAGGGTACTAAGGGTGCTGGGAACCCCTGCCACACCCCGAAGCCATACAGAACCAGGAGGACTGGCCAGAGCGGGCGCCCTGGCAGTGCTTGGCTGTCTGGGAATGCCCCACCTGGAAGGCAGGCACAAGCCAGTACTGCGGCCATGCATATGCTCACTGAGGGCCTCTTTAACCGCGGGCAGCGCCCTCAAAATGGTGACATTGAAGCCGGAGCTGCTTGATGGGAATGCTAACAGGAAACACACCCTGTCCTCTTGCACCCCAAAGTGGCCAGGAGACACATGCATGTCAGGCACTGAGGGGGAGCCTGGTGGTGCCGTTTGGCTGTGCCCAGCCCTCGGGCCAGATGCAGTGGCCCCGTCCCCAGGGCTCTGGGGGACGTGGGCAGCTTCCTGGACCTGGCCTGGTCAGCCTGTGGCCCTGACCACCTTGGGCCACACAGGTACCTGGCCAGCACTCCTCCTAGAGTGGTTTGGAGCACCTCGCTTTGTTTTGAACCGGTTCTGACCTGTGTCTCTCCTGCAGGAAAGCGTGCTTGTGACTGAGGTTGTCGTGTGTCTTGCTGAGGTTCAAATCTGTCCGCCTATCACGGTTGTCTCTGGAGCTCTGTGGCTGTCCCATTTTCCTGCCTTCTGATTTGCTGTTTCTTTTTTCCTACATTAATCTTGTCAGAAGTTTATTTAGGTTCAGAGTATTTCAAAGAATGTTCTTATGGGCTTATGTTGAATTCTGTTGATTTTATTTAGGACACTGTTAACTTTTGCTTACCACCTCCTTATCTCATCTTGCAGATTTTCTTGATGCTGTTTCTGCAGCTCCTTCGGCTGGTTCTTTCTCTCACTGCACTCAAGTCCTTTTGCTCAAAGATGCGGCTCACAATTTACCCCGGTGCAGTAGATGGCTGTCCCTCCCCTTGCCCTGCAAGTTTGCCATGCAGCGCTCTCCAAGAGCAGCTTTCTAGATGTCCTGTGGGTACAAATGTGATTTCCTATTGACTCAGTCATTATTTTTAGTCTTAGTTAAAATCAAGGAGCTCGTTGGTTTGCTGAATCCTTGTGGTTAGAAGCAGTCTACACAATTTCTACTTTTTAAGTTTTATGATATTTTCTGTGTGAATTTTTGTTAAATCATTTTTGTTTTGTGGACATAAGAAAATAATGTCCAAGCTTAATTCACGGGGGAGAAGAACTGGATGCAGCACCTACAGAGGCTTCAAGAGGTGGATGATTGTGTTGTGAGCTTTATGGCAGGTACGTCCAGAGAAGAAGTGTACGCCCAGCTGGAACATACTTGTACTTTTCCTTTACTTTAGTTTGTAGTTTTCCTTTTGGTTAGCTCAGTTTCTAGCTGGAAACCACTCTATTAAGAAGTGGAAATAAGTGGGCATGGTAGCACATGATGGTGATTGCAGCACTCTGGGAGGCTGAGGCAGAAGAATCACAAGTTCAAGCCCAGCTTGGGCACTTTAGCAACTTAGTAAAAATGTATCTCAAAGTTTAAAAAAAACTTTAAAAAGAGCTAGAAATGCTGTGCAAAAAGGTCACACTTCCTACTTCACTGATTTTTTTTTTTTTTTTTTTTTTTTTGCGGCACTGGGGATCAAACTCACAGCCTCACACCTGCCAGACAGGCGCTTAAGCCACTAAGCCAAACTCCCAGCCCTAGTTTTTTGAGGCAGGGTCACACTATGTAGCTCAGGTCGGCCTTGTGCTCGCGTTGTAGCTCAAGCTGGCCTCGAACTCACAACGCTCCACCTACCTCAGCCTCTCAAGTGCTGGGATTAAAGGCGTGCGCCACCACGCCCGGCTTACTTCACTGATTTTTGAGAACCTGGCTCTAACTCCTTCTATCATGGTTGTGATTTACAGTGTCTTTTAGCTATGGGTTACATTATGCAAAGATTTTCTGTCATTTTTCTAGTGTTATCTTTGAGTGCGCAAGGTCATATATGAAGCTACACTTTTATATAGAGTTACCCTATCAGTGTTAAAATAAATCAATAGCAGTATTACCCAAATAACATAAGCAATTTTATCTCCTCCCACTTTCCTCCATAAATGTTTATTAAAATGATGTGAAATTTTAAGACACGAAATCTTACCATAAAGCCATTATGCCAAGTGATTTTTTCTTTTCTTTTTTTTTTTTTTTGCGGCACCGGGGATTGAACTCACAACCTCGCGCCTATCACGCACAGGCACTTAAGTCACTGAGCCAAACTCCCAGCCCTAGTTTTATTGAGGCAGGGTCGCACTGTGTAGCTCAGGCCAGCCTTGCGCTTGCGTTGTAGCCCAAGCCGGCCTCGAATTCACAACGCTCCTCCTACCTCAGCCTCCCGAGTGCTGGGATTAAAGGCATGTGCCACCACGCCTGGCTCCAAGTGATTTTTTCAAAATGTATGTTTAACATGTACATTGCTTCAGATCTTTTTAAAAAAATTTTTACTTATCTATTTATTTATTTTATTCTTAAGAGAATTGTAAAATTTTAATGATTTTAACATATAATTAACACAATATATTGTGCATATTTAAGCCATATAGTTTGATAAGTCAGTATAACTGTAAACCTATGAAACCATCACCATATTCAAAATAATGAAAATATTTTGCTGATGGGTATTTGAGTTGTTTTCAGTTTGGGGATTTTTTTTTTTTTTTAAACAAAAGAAAAGTAAGAAACCAAAGCAAAACAGTTTCACAACCAGCCAATAAGAGAGTAACAATGATCAGCACATTGCATATTATTATATTCACAGAAATTATGAGGAGAAAATATATAGACATGAAACACTATCCAAAAAATTATTAGCACAAAACTTTTGCCTCAGCTATATGACTATTTTTTTGTTATGGTTGCTCTATTATTTTCAGACCTATATGATAAGTATTTGCACAGATAATTACTCCTTTGGTTTGATTTTTCTCTGCATATCTCTCCTTTCCTGAGTTCTTCAACTTATCCCTTGGTGGGAGAGGCCTCTTCAAGGAGTGTCGTCCTGCTAGGAGGACTTGTGAATGCCTTGCATCCGTATGACAGATATTTACAACCTTAATGTCTGAAGATGTCCTTGTGCTACTCTCAGCGTAATAGCACCGCTTAGTATGGAATTCTTTGTTTATCATCTTCCCCTCGCAATCCTAAGACTGCGGCTCTGTACCCCCAAACGTTCGCTCGGCGTTGTGGGGGGAATGCGGCACAGCCTGTGGGTAACCTTCCCCTCCTGTGTTTCTGTCCTGGTAGGATTGCCTTTGAAACCAGAGATCACCAAGAGAAATGTCAGTGTAAATCTTTTCTGTTACAAATGTCTTACATGGGGCTGGGGATTTAGCTCAGTGGCACAAGTTCCTGCCTGGCAAGCATGAGGTTATGAGTTCAATCCCTGCTACAAAAAAAAAAAAAAAAAAAAAAAAAAAAAAAAGTCTTACATGCAGTTAATCCTTTTAAGCTAACTATGAAGGCTTTCATCAGCTCAGGGAATTTCTTTTTTGTTGGAATTTATCATCTTTCTTAATTTTATTATTGTTTGCTAACTATATAGGCTGGAATCTTTCAGGGCAAAATCTAGGTCTGATTTAACCTTATCGCTTCCTAGTCTGGGTAGCAGTGGAAGTTTGGGATAAATACAGGGGTTATTGTTCACCAGTCTCAATTCAGGTTGCCCCACAGCGGGATCCGAGACTGATTTGTGCACAAGAATTGACGCGGGAAGTGGTCCCAGGAGAAACCACCAGGGAAGGGGAGGGAGCAGGACAGGAGCAGGAGAAGCTTGGCAGTGCGGCAGCTTCGGGGAAGACTGTGTCACTGGCTCAGGGTGCTTTCAGGGGTAAACCGCACAGCCGAGCTTGTCCTCTGTGTCAGTCAGCTTTGTATCGCTGCAACAAAGTGCCTGGCCTACACGATGTAAAGGAAACAAAGTTTGCTTTGGCTCATGGTTTCAGGGGCGTCAGTTCATGGCCAGCAGTGCCAAGGAAGGAACATCATGGCAGAGGGCCTGGAAGAGGAAGGCTGCTCACTCATTGCGGGCAGGAAGCAGAGAGAAGCAGACAGAGCTGAGAGGAATGGGTTGCGAGCAGGTTCAGAGCCACACCCCCAGGCCCAGGGATGTGTTTCTTCCCATCAGACCCCACCTCCTAACACCTCACTGGCTATGAACCCACCAGTGAATTAGTCCACGGATGGCATCAGTGCCCCAATGCTCTGATCATCTCTAGGCCCCACCTCTGAACACCATCAGAGCCCTGGATGCATGAGTCTTGGGGGATATTTCGTATTTAAACCATGACATCCCTGAACACAGAGTGGGACCTCCGTGCTCCTGCAGGCATCGGTCATTCGCCATGGGCCACCCCAGGGTGACACGAACTCTCGGGCATCTTCAGCTTTCTGCACATGGGCGGAGAAGCTCTGGCGGGTTTCTGGGAGGTCAAAGGTGGAGCTGCTGGAATAAAATCACGCACACGGGGCTGTGTGAGAGGAATGGTGGGGGGACCCAAGGGGGTCTGAAGGACACCAGTGGCGGGAGCATCACAGTGGGAAAGGACACAGCAGGTGGTGTATGATGGCCACGCACTCCCTTGGTAAACATGTCCTGTTTTTGTGCTGCTTCAGTCTGTGTCCTTGCCCTCCTTGGAGCAGGGGTGGCGAGCCTATGGCCCCGCTTCTTACCATGAAAGCTCTGAAAGGTTCACCCTCACTGCCCTGGATGCTTTGATGTTAGCAGATGAGCCTTCCACATGCGCCGCATTCCATTAGCCCTGGCCCCGGCCCTGGCGGTTGTCACATTTTAGTCATCTCTTACCATGCACTGGTCAGTCTGAGAGGCCTGCTAATTGTCCTGGCAGGGGCGGAGACCACCCAGTGAGGTCCCATGGGATGGTGTGATGGGGGTGTTCTGACACCGGCAGCTGCCTCCGACCTGAGCTGCGGCCATCACTTACCCCAGGGTTTGTCAGCCAGGGAAGAAGGGGTTCTGACCAGTGGCCCTCGTGCCAGCCGCACCTCCGTTACGGGACCTGCCGGTGGGGACTCACGGCCCAGGCGAGTTCCCCGCGTCACTGCAGCCCGCCGCGCACCCCCGTGGTGACCGGTGCGGGTTTTCTCGGTGCCCGCTTCTCACCTGCTCACCCCGGTGTGTGCGCTGGCTGAGCCCTGGCTCGGACACAGGCCCGGGCGCAAGGCTTGGCTGCCCAGGCCCGGAACGCGCCCACGATGGGTGTGCGTAGGGAGTACCTGAGCTTAAAGGGGACCATGACGGTGGGCTCCCAGTCTAGTGGCCTCGAGGAAAGGCCGGGGCGGGGCAGCCACTAGGAAGCAAGGAACCCGGCTGGACCTGGGTCTGCCATGGGGTTTAAGCCACTGGCCCACGGCTCCTGACCGCAGCAGCCAGTGGCGATGAAGTGCTGCGTGTCCTGTGTCGGGTGGGGTGGAAGCCACCAGTGGGTTCCAAGGTCTTATTTGTCCAGTTCAGTGACTTGGTCAGGACACATGGGGGATGTGAAAAATGACCATTTATTTTAGGGAAAAAATAGGAAAAAGAAGTGCTCCGGGAGAAAAGGGTGCTTGCAGGAAGCAGAGAGACACACTCCGCGAGCCACACAGCCCACGGCAAGAACCAGGGGCAGTGGCACGCTCGCTTGTGCTACGTCTCCTTCGATCCGGGTGGCCCCGGCTCGCGTGCTAGGAGATTGGGGTCAGGCGCCGGTTCGGCGTGTTTGCATTTCGGGAGACTGGTCCCCGGCGCAGGGCTCAGTGACGTCCCTGCATCCGTGGTTAGCAAGTCCTCAGCCGGCAGGCTGCTCTCACTCCCCGGGCCCGCGGCCACGCCCTGGTCTCCTGCTTTGGTCAGAGGTAAATGTGTTGGCACACAGGGCAGCTCCGAGTTCCCAGCCATGCGGGGCAGCTGGCGGTCGGCAGATCTGCAGGCAGACAAAGGCTGCTCACTGTGCGGACTCCACCGTCTTAGTGACACATCCTGAGAGGAGGGGACACAAGAGAAAGAGGCGAGTCCCTCCCCCACGCGCCACATCCTCTGCAGAGCTCCGGCATGTGCTCAGGATGCCCCAGGCCCGGGGCTCGACCCCCAGTACCCCTCAGAAACCAAAAGGAGAAGCAAGAAAGCTACCGAACTGCGGAGCCGCTCCTGGCTCATTCCGGCTGGAGCCAACAGACCGGAGATGGACAGAGTTCCACTCACGTGTGGGGAGAAATACTCACCGAGCACCAGCACACTCGGGTGTTAGTAGCTGATTTAGTATTAATGTGCATGGGGTGGGACAGGCTGGCTCGCTCCCACGCTGTGCACCCCGGTGAATGAAGGACATCTGGCCGGGGAGGGAGGGTGCGGCCCCAGACCCCTGCTCTGCTCGCAGGCGCCCGGGATGAGCCCTGAAACGCAGCTGAGGATAGTGGTCTCTAATCTTCTTCAAGCAGGGTTCTGATGTTTTTTTCCAGTTGCATTTGAATTAATAGTTAGGTAAATACTTCTGAAAAACCAAACAAGGCATCGTATTTATGAGGTGTCAGGTCTCTCTGCTTGGAGTGAAGCAGTTATTCCCAAAGCGGCAGGCAGTCCAGTAGTTTCCCTTGGGAAATGCTGTGGAAGTTGAGGATGGGATGCCCCTCCCTCCTGAGCATGCGCACCCCACAAGCTCAGTACATCCTTTAAACCACGACTGCCTTACTACTAGGTTTCCCTAAGACACTGCCCAAATACTTGTCCCCGGGTCCCGTGTTTGGATTCTTCACTTGGTGCCCAGCTGTCCTACAGCATTTGGCAAGACGTTTCTCCACTTGGGGCTGTGACACCCAGCCCTGCACCCGCTCTGACAGGTTTGCAGGGTCACCTGCTGCCCCGGTCAGGGTCCCCAGATGGGGGGGTGAACACCTGGCCTGGCCAGTTCTCCCCTGAGGGATGGTGTCATCACAATGCGACCCCAGGCAGATGGCCAGGAGGGCCAGTGCCCAGGGAGCCGTGACCAGCTCCGTACCCTCCGGGGTGTCATGCCCTTGCTGTGAAATGAGCAGATGGGACTCGTGGCTGCCTGGGAGTTAAGGTTAATGAGCACACGCCATCTGGAGGGTGGCGAGGCGTATCTGTCTTTGAGCTCATGTTCCTGGCTTGCACCCAAGCACCTGCATCTCGGGGGACCTGGTGCTCTTCCCCTGGCAGGGGCAGCCAGGTGCTGCAGCCTGGCCCTCATCCCAGACAAGGTCACCGGGCCATCCCGCGAAGAGCCCTATAATGCCCCCAAGACCCGATCTTAGCTGGAGGCTGACACTGATCAGAATTTCTGAGTCAGCATTTGTGGTGGCTGCCCTGAAAGCCAGCAAGTGGGCTTGCTCTGTAGGGCAGAGGCCCGGTGGGAGTCAGAAACGTGGGCAATGCGCCTTCCCCGAGTCTGCAGCAGCCCAGTCTTCGTTACTTTGCTCTCATTGCTGGGACAAAACACCCGACAGCCAAAATTAAAGGGGGAAAGGTTTATTTAGCTCACAGTTTGTGGAGGTCTCAGTTCATAATCAGCTGGTTCCAAGGCAGAGTGGCATGGCAGAGGGCAACAGTTCATGGCAGCAAAGACAGCAAAAGCAACAAGAGGAAGGAGCACAAGAGAAGACTCCGTCCTTCCTTCTACTGTATGTAGGCCACACCCACCCGAGGGTGACCGTAGCACTCACAGCCATAATCCCAGCACCAGACCATGAATCAGTCAGATTCTACAAACCTGCCCCCGTGACTACATGAGGCTTTGGGGGGACCCCCAGACACAAGCCATGACAAGCCCTCTCCCCACAGCTTTGTGACATGGAGGGACGTGGGCCGGACCTTTGCCTTTGAGGTCCAGTCCGAGGCAAGGCTGAGCCACAGCTAGGCAAGCCGGTGGCCACAGCAGCTTTTAGTCAAGTGCCAGCCGCTGAGTCCTCCAAATTGTGCCCACCGCACCCGTGTCTTCCCACAGAGGCTGGGGACAGCAGCAGCAGCGCACCGCACCCGGTTGCTGGCAGTGGCAGCAGGAGCCCGCTCACCAGCCCAAGCGAAAGCCTGTTACTGCGGAAACAGCACTGATTGCCACTGGCAGACAGGCGCCTGCACGGTCTGTGGCTCAGCCACACAATGGCATGACAGCACACACACCTGACAGCCGAGAAAGTTGCACCGATGGAAGAAGCTCCGCAAAATCCAAAACCGCCACGTGCTGAAGGGTACAGCTTGCTCACATCCAGGGACTGCAGACTAGCACCTGCACGCGAGGGCGTGGGCTCTCGGGGCCACAAGGAAGGGTCAGCGTGTCCTACGTGTGTTCCTCATCTTCATGGGGTGGTGGCCTCTAGGGTCTACAAGGACTGTCACCGCGCAGTCACCATATGCTGCTATGCCTCACTCCCTGTCACGGTACCCAGTACGACACTTCCGCATCAGGTTCACCCACTGAGAGCGAACAGTGAGTCGCCGTGTGCGTCTAGGAGGTACAGCCTACTCTGGAGCCAGGGCCTCTGCTGTCGCGTAGTTCCTGTAGAGACAGCTCACCAGTTAAACACACTGCAGGTTCTTCCTGCCTTGAAAAAGGATTGAACCAGACAAGCTAAAAATGGTGCCAGAAGTTCATGTGAAAAGTGTGGGATGAATGGGTAGGAGAGAAACTGGTGCTGCAGAGTGAACTCGGGCTGAACAACAGAGGAAAAGAGAAGAAGAGCAAACGTGAAAGCACGCCTGGCCAAAAGACTGGGGGGTACCCCGTGGTACCTGGCTCTTCCACGCCAGCCACACCTCGTAGGGACCCGTGAGAAGTTCTACATACGGGGTCCTGGGAGTCATTTGGTGCTGCCCCCACTTAAGGTCCTGCTTGTCCCCAGTCAGCTTTGCCACACGCCACCTCCTCTCTCTCCACCACCCCAGAGGTTACAATTTGAAACCAGCATTTCTATTTCTAAAGTAGCAGAAGTTTCTAGAATATCTTAATAGTCCCTATTTAAGTGAAAATGATGATATAATCAATTCAGGAAAGAAAAGCATCTGACATTTCATAGCCCCCCACGGCACCTTCAGAGAAAACGACCCTGCTGTGTGAAGACCCCTCAGCACCGTGCCCACCACAGCACAGTGTCAGCACACACGTGCTGCTTTAGCACTGAAGACATCACTGATGCCTAGTGTCAGGTCTCCGAACTAGACCCCGTGTGGGCCGGACGGGAAGGAACTCACTCACCAGCGGAGCAAACAAAAAAACTCCTCACTTGCCAAGTGTCTCAATATGAAAACCTGCTAGCAGAAAGTTACAAATGCAAAAACAAAAAACAGCTATATTTACCGGATGCACACCAATGCCAGTCCCAAAGAAAAACCACAAAGATAGCCTGCATCCCAGCCCCAGAATAGCCAAAATTTTCCAAGCCCTCGTTGGCAGTACTCCCTCCCCTGCCTGACTCCCCTGTAAGTTTCGTCTCTGGCTTGGGGCCTGGTCTTTTCACCCTTGGCCCAACCAGTCTGTAATAAAGTCCTCACATGTTGTTTAAACCTCGCCTGTCTCAGTGGTCTCAACTGTGCCTCGGTTTACCCTAACACCTAAGATCACAAATAGCTTTCCTAGCTTTTGTTTTGCTGCTTCTGAACAGCACAGTGAAACAGGCAGGATGGTGTGTGGCCGTGACCCCCAGATTCTGTGGGGCCCAGACAAGGAGGCCACAAGTGGAGTCCGACCTGACCAAGTTAGTGACCTGGGGAGACCCTTCGTGGATATCTGAAAATAAGCCCGAGGATGCAGTTCAGGGTGAAGGTGAAGATTGTAATTCCAGGACTGCACGAGTAAGAAACTAATAATTAGACAGATGATAGATATGTTGAAAGATGATGGAAAAGTACAGACTTAGAGAGATAGAAGTAATAAAAATAAGTAGCTACTGATTTGTTTAGTATGGAGAAAAAGATAGGGCATAGACTCTTCTTATCAGATGGGGGACTCAGGTTGGGAACCCCAAGACCTGACTTCACTTCCTTGGTGGCAGGCCCCAAGAGAACCTGGGACCCCTGTTAACAGGCATCACATTCTAGTGACGGCTGCTGCCTCCCTCCCGAGCTCACTTGGCTGGAGAAGGTCAGCAGTAAGCACACCAAGCTGCTTCCCCGCTTCCCAAAGCCACAGCCTCAGGACCGCAGGCGGGGAAGCATCTGTGAACCACTGAGAAGATGACTGACCCCATCCAGACGCCTCAGGCCACCTTCCAGGAGCACCTAGCCATCAGAGCAGCCCAGGGCCAGTCTCCCCAGACAGACCACCAGTCACCCAGGAAAAACAAGGAGCCCACAGCAAAGTCTCCCCTAAACCAAAACACCAAGAATGCAATGACTCAAAAGAGCCCAGGGCAAGTCCTGCCAGCCCTGGCCACCACCCAGACACACCCAGTAGCTCTCTGCAGGTTTTCCCAGACACAGCCATCAAAAACCCAGAGTCACCGAAGGGTCCAGGGTGGGACACCAAAGTCCCAGCCACCACGTCCCAAGAGACATGAAGAAGCCAACATATGTCCATCCTGGCTGAGCCACCACTGCTGGAGCCTTGCAGAAGTCTGACTAGTGTGGTCAGGGCAGGCGGTCAGGCTGCCCTCCCGTGGGGAGCCCCTGGGGCCAGCTTTCCCGGACAGTCAGCCCTTCTATGGTCCCTTCTTTCTGAGCACCTCTGCGACCTCCACCTCCACTGGACAAGCCCTGGTAATGGGAAGAGATATCAAGAAAACACATCTTGAGTCTTCTGTCTCCTTCGAGGGCCTTTGCAATTGAGTTTAAAACATGCAGTCTTTTGACAGGGAACAGCTTTTCACTGTGGAAAGCACAGATGAGGAAGCAGACCAGTGTGCTGTCTCACAGGGTTAGAAGAAGCCTTTGAGTTTTATGAGCGACACAAGGGTTTCGACTTTCAAGTCATGTAGTCCCTCGTGTAACAATGTCCCGGCATACTTCGTCAAGGGGAAGATAAATCCATCAGCTGCAGAGGTGCGCACCTCTGGAGGAAGTTTTATTGTGCAAATGGCCGTACTTTCCTATCCAAACATTTCAACAGGCGTGCTCGTTGGGCCATCCACACAGACCGAATGGGGCGCTCAGACCACAGTCTGCGTCTATCAGCTATAAGTCTATCAACTATAAGAAGTGCCATCAATGTTGTAATCAAATGTGAGCAGCATTCTTTGTCACTGGAACCCATGACACCAATGGATCAGCTGTCCGTGCCTCCAGACCCTGCACAGACAGTCAATCCATGTCACTCTTTAAGGCATGAGAGTCTGGACCAAGCTGGCGAAGAAAAGAGGGCAGTGAACACCAGGGAAAGAGGCAGAGCTTCATTCAGTTGAAGTCTTCAGGACTTCTATTTTCTCCAGATAATAAGAGGAGGAATTATGTGAAAGTACTGTTGGTTCAATTAAAAAAGAAAGATTGCCTCTATGCAATGAAAGTTGTGGAGGAGGAGGTCAGCGCCGAGCGGGCACAGACAGGGACGCGTGCTTTGGAGCAGGCATGAAATCATCCTTGGGTTCTTGACTTCGGACAGAAAGCCACACCTTCTTTGTTAAAGAATATGTAAATGGAGAAAATCTCGCGTTTTGTGTTCTAATGTTGCAGCAAAAATCAAGTGTAGTCTAAGGTTGCAGCAACAAAGCATAATTCCTGAAGAACATGCCAGACTACTGCGGAAATCAGTTTTGCTTTCAGTTTTCATCATGAGCCACGGATACTTTACAGAAACTTGGAATGGGACAGTGTACTTTTCAACTCAGAAGGACACATTAAGCTCACTGACTATTGTGTAAGGCAGGGTTCTGGCCAGCAGATATGACCAGCACTTTCTGTGGAGCATCTACTAATTTTGTACCACAAATATCAAGAGGAGGGCACCATGGCTTTAGTGGCAGTAGGGACACTCAGCAGTACTGATGTTTGAGATGATGGTTGGAAAGTCCTCACTGCGATTTGTTCAGAGCTTTGATAACCTCGACCAAAGCTCAGGCCATTATCTCTTCCAAGTTACTTTGGAAAGAAAAATTCACACACTGCACTCTCTGTCCATAAAACCACAGGTGTCCTGAAGGGTGTTCTCCATGGGACCCAAAGGAACGATTGGGTGGTCGTTCTTAAACAGGATTTGCTGATCTCATTCAGAACACTGACTTGCGTGTGATGGCGTGAGGAATCCGACAGCCAGCACCTCGCGGCAGCTGGCCTCGTTCAGGCCATCTGGAGCTCAGGGAGCTGGAGGGAAGGTCTACATGTGGTCGGAGAGTTATTTGGCGCTGCCCTGAGGACTCGTGGTTGACAGGTCCTGCCCTGTTCTCCAGCGCTGCCCTGGGACGCTGTGATTGGCAGGTCCCACTCATTTCCCCAGCCAGTTTGCCACGCCCTCTCTCCGGTCTCATTTCCCCGAGAGACAGCAGTCCCATGGATCTTTATGGGGTGCTGAGGGAGTGGGAATCTCTGTCTTCTGTAGCTCTCTTCAGGCCGGAAGGGACTGTGGACCCTCCTTCTGGGGACCATGTGTTCTCCAACCACCTGGAGTGCTGTGGCTCACTGGCTGGGCTGAGGGAATAAAAACCTGTTGGAAGTTAATGAGAAAAGTCAGTGACCCTCAAGATGCCTGTGTGACCGAAAGAAAGAAACTTTACTAGTATCCCAGATGTGGTGAGCAGGTCAGACTCCCACGCTTTCTGTAGAGAGGTATGTTGGGTAAATGATCAAAAGTCCGACAGCCATGGCCTCAGAAAGGTCTTGTTTACTTATCTGTAGCAGCACTCAAGCCTTGCTTTTTTGTCAGTGGCTGTTTAACCTGACTTTTTCTAACATCAATGCCTGAGTAAGAGTGAACCAGCTCTGCCTTTGAGCAGAGGTTCCTGGGGACAAAGCTCCTTCCCTCAGTGAACCACACCTTCTCAGGCTTTGGGGGGAGCAGGTCACTGATGCCGAATGCTTGCGTAAGTCTGAGAAATTACTTGTTCACAAGAGTGGCTAACCTTCGAGCCTGTGGGCATCAAATAAACAGGGTTAATAGTAGTGCAAGCTTTTATAATAACCTCGGGGTGTCTAAGAGCATAGCCCGGTACGTGGTGAGCCATTCCCTTGTCAAACACAAGTAACCCTGTGCCTTCAGAATAGCTCTGACCTGATGGGAGTCAGAACTTCTAGTCTCTGTCCCAAAGTTACCTTTGTAGTGTCTTCTTAGTATAGTTGTAGCTGCTATTGCTCTCAGGCAAGGTGGCCATCCAGCTGCTACCCCATCTAATTTCTTTGAAAAGTATGCCACTGGGGGAGATTCTTGTCCTAACCTTTGGGTCAAGACCCCCAAAGCAATTGCTTTGTTTTCTGATACATAGAAAAAGAAGCTTTTCTCTTTAAGTAAGATATTCCCAGTGGGCATGCTTTATTTCCCTGAAGGCATTGTCAGTTACTTTTGTCCATTCCAGGGGCACAGATTCAGGGCCTTTTACTGCCTCATATAAAGGCTTTGCCATTAGTCCTAAATTACATAGCCAGATCTTACAAAAGCCTGCCATTCCGAGGAAGGAATGAAGCTGTTGTTTGGTGGCAAAAGGCCCAAGATCACAGATAGCCTAGACTGGGTCCCTAAACAGCTGTTTTTTCCCCAGATATAAGACTACACCCCAGATACTGAACTTTTTGGAGGAATATCTGAGCCTCTTCTTTGTAGACTTTATGTCCCTTCTTTCTAGAAAGTTGAGTCTGTAAAGTGTTACGGTTAGATAGTTCCTGAGTTGTGCTGCAAACTAGAATGACATCTACATACTGTAGGACAGTTCCTCATTCTAGCTTTGAGTTCCTCAAGTCTTTTGCTGGTGTCTAAGCAAAAAGGTGAGGACTGTCTCTAAACCCCTGTGAGAGAACTGTCTAGATATATTGCTGTTCTTCTCTTGGAGTGGGATTTTTCATTCAAAGGCAAACAAAAACTGAGAGTCTGGATGTAGAGGGGAGTGGAGAAGAATGCACCTTTTAAATCTAAGACTGCAGACCAGTCAGTATCCCCTGGAATTTGGGAGAGATTGTATATGGATCTGGATTTAGAGGGCGGACTGGAAGGACAGCCTTGTTATAATGAAGTGGAGGTCTTGTTCCACCCAGTATTCTCCTGAGGGCTTTACTACAGGGAGAACAGGAGTATTGCAAGGGGACTTACGAGGCTTCAAAAGGCCGTATCTGAGGAATCTGTGAGTGACTGGAGACCCTTACGTATGTCTTCCTTGATTGGATACCACTTTCTATTAGGAAACTGGCTGGGGCTTTTAGTCATGTAACTATTGGCATAGCAGAGTTTGCCCTATGAGTTACTTCCTTATACCATGCAGCTAATTTGGTCAGGGAGACCTGGTGTAGTCCCACAAGTAGTCTGTTTTGGCCTTCGCCAGAATTTGAGAATTGCCTCCAATTTTGTTAATCTGTTCCTAGCAAGGGAGCAGAACACTGTGAGGCAATTAGAAACTCGTGGTTAAACCTCTGACCTTCAAAGTGACACATCAGAGGAGGAGTAAAGAATCTCTGATTAGGGGTCCCCTTGACTCCAACTATGTCTGTAGACCCAGAGGAGAGTTTTCCAGAGAAGGAAGTTGAAATGGAATGAGCTGCCCCTCTATCTGTAAGCAGTTGAATTGGCGTCTAAATCCCTAGGTTTCCTTGGTGATGTCCATGGACAGGTGCATCGCAGGTTTCCCTGGGTCTCTTCAACTGTCCGAGTGGGAAACGCAGGTTCTGGCTGGCCTGGCCTCTCTCTGGGAGCGGGGACAGTCAAACCTCCAGTTCCGAGGGTCAGGCGCGTTTGCGGCCTCCCATTTAGGACAGGGCCCAGGCGGAGACTTGGTGCAGTCTCGTGCCCAGTGTCCAGCTCCTTGGCACTTGGATTGTCCCTCGGTTTCTCCCTAGACAGCCTGGGTGGGTTTTAAGCATTATCAGTTGCACCAGGTGTCACCTTAGCCTTTTGTTTTGCCTCTCCTCTGGGTCCCAGCTGTTGCACACAGTCCAGCACGGGGGTCACAGGTGTCTGTGGCCCCATCTGAAGTTTTCGTAGCTTGTGCTGGGATCTGGGGCTGCCTCTCCCTCCCTGAGGGTGGATCTATGTTAGCGTACTTGTGGAAGGCCTCTGCTAGTCAGTGAGGAGACAAAGCTGGATTTTCATCTGGCCTTGGAAGACGCCCTCATTTTATCCTAATTCACAGCCTTTCTAATGCACCTTCGCGTCCCTCTGGTAAGAGCAGCCAGTACTGGACCCGTTTCTAGTCCGCTGGGCTCTGCCGTCCAGGGCGGTTTCCTGCCCTTTGTAAGCCGTGTCGCTCCTCTGCATAGTTCATAGCCTACTATAGGCTTCACTGTTTTTCACCTTCCAAAGTCTGAAACCCACCTGCAGACTTACTAAGGTCTTCCCACAGCTGGCCTAAGTGTTCCTCGCACCACTGAA